>APFE030027545.1:20572-55824 GCA_000404065.3 Pinus taeda | reverse complement strand
CTGCCACCGTAAATGTCGCCCCACATGTTTCTCTAGCTGTCACTATGGATGTTGCTACCTCCCAAACTTCCTGTCCCTCTGCAACATTCCTTTGCTTGTTACCTGCAATTTCATCTGCAACTTTTTTTTCTGGTTCAGATGTCTCCAACAAATATTTCAACATTTCATCAACATGCTGCAAATTAACTCCAACATATACTCCATCTTCCCCTTCGACAATCTTCAGAAATTATCCATCATCCTCTTGATTGATTTTGGGAATCAAATCAAGTTCTTCAAATACTGTAGCTTCATCTTGTACTACTGTAGCAACTCCAAAATTTTCTTCAGGACTCAGCAAATCTTCACTGGCTTTCTCTTCAGCTTTCTCTGGAAACACTTCAGTATACTGCTTTGAGTTCTTTTCTGACTCCTCTATCATCACATCAGTATGCTGATTTGCATTCACCATGAGACTGTCAGCTAGTCTCGCTTTTTTACCATCTTCTACTTCATGACTGTCATTCATAAAAACTCTATTCCCTTGCTTCTTCAGCAATTTAACCTGCAGATAAGTCCTCTGTCTCTCCAACTCTGTTCTCTGGAGATCTAGTTTTCTATACAATTCAACAACTTCCTTAGGAGTAGAACTTGGAAACTTCACATGATTTTCCATATCGTCCTTAGTGCTTGACCCATCATCAGCTGGTCCTTCTTTCTCTGCATCAATATCCTGATTAGATTCCCTCTTCTGCATCTCCTTCGGAGATCTTGTTATCTCATCCTCCATTATTTCACCAATGGAAACCTCCTCTTCCAACTCAGCTGTTCTGAGTTCTTCCCGTCTCAACTATACATACATCATCTACTCAAGCTTCCTCAGCTGCCCTATTAACTGCATGCTTATCTGTAAATCTCTTTTCTATTGTAGCCTCTGCCACTTCACTCTCTTCCTCATCAGTAAACCATGTCTCCGGTCTTTCACATTTTCCTGTAACAACTCCATCAATAGTTCAAGATGAACTGCTATCTCAGCTTTCTCTTTCTCATACTCTTTCTGAGGAAACTATTGTCTTATGCCATTCGCCTTGTCATATTTCTTCTCTTTTCTACTGTGACCTCTTTCTGAACCTCTGCTCTCTCCTTTATGACTTTTAGTAGTCATCTCCTTCGCCATGAGTTCCTCACCTATGAGTTGCATGAAGCCTCTACAACACCAAACTCTCTTGCTGCCACTTACCTCACCAATCCTTCCCTCCGGATCTAGTCTTTTGGTAATCATTGGTCCTCTGCTGGAACCTTTTGAGCATCCTCTACTGCTCCTGTAGGCTTCTCTCATCTGCAACTTTATTCCACCTCTGTTGAATCTTTAGGTTCTACCACATTCACTTAGAATACCTTGCTGGACTCCTTTAACTGCACTCTAACTGTGATCTACTTCTTCCCGCTGAGATTTCTTCACTATGCCTGTAAATCAAATATCCAAGCATAACCTTTAAACCAAAGATAAATAATACCTGTCATCTCACCTTTCTTCTTCAGGACACTGCAATTGTCCTCCCTATTTAGCCTTCAGCTTTAAGATCATGCATGATCTTGTTTCACTTCCTCAACTGCACTGCATCTCTGTGCTGCAATATTCATCAGTTCCAAAAATCTAACATTCATTCACCACATGCAATCAACTTAACTATAAAAAGCTTGAATCTTCAAACAGAGCTATTCCTGCTCTGATACCACCTGATGCAGGCCTACACCCGCAATACCTAGGATCTCCCAATACGGCCCTGTAAAAATGCAATTCCCGTTCTTTTCTCCAAGTTTAAAACCTTCTAACTGTTTATCATGCATTCAAAAAGACTACTAATATTCTTGAGCTTTCTCTCGCTCTTATGGCACACCATTGTTGCAATTATGAGTTACTGATGGAGATAGCAGGCCTCGAATTTCGATTTAATGTAACCATTGAAATAAGTTTCAGGTGGAATGTCTTCGGTTCTCTTCTCTAGCACTTCCAAAGATTTTCAGAATCAATTTCGCACGACTTCCTCCATTAATATGCTAGTTCATTTCAGTCATTTAATGCATGTCAATGAACCCACTCAATTATCATTTGAGTCGTAGCTTAGGAATGCTTCCAGCGTCACATGTCCTTTCAGATTGTTCGATCACCATTTGATCGATCGCTTCTTATTACCCAACGACTCTCCTCTGCTGTAAGGCTATTGTTGTGGAGGAGATAGCCTATGAATTTACGTCCACAGCTCGACAACAGATCTATAAAGCATATACCAAGAACGGGAAAGTTGCGCAGCTTCTGTGGAATCCGTGGGTTGCGTTTCAGACTCCTCGAAGGCCTCCCTCAAGCACCAGTATTGCATTTATGTGCCATCATATACTGTTGATTTAGTTACATTTATGATATTAAACGAATAATTTGTATTACATTAGAAGGAAATCCATCCCGGGAGTATGTCCAACACCTCTGCCATCGAAATGCAAGAACGTGGTAGCTGAAACCTTTACAAAAGTCATGTCTCGAGGTCAAATCTCACTAAATGGTCTTTATGATGCAGGGTATAAGCACAGTCAAAACTATAAATTAGTGCAGAGTTCTAATAACAATATTGCATCGCAGTGAGGACGAGATATTGAATGAATGTATGAGAAAATGGATATACAGGTGTTCTCTTATGAAAATATAATATAAGTTTTTATGATCTGATATCGACAATCCATAATGGCACAAACTCCAGAAAATTAAATTCTCATTAATACACAATACTTACAACAGTATTCTTGCTCCTTGGCCTAATTTTCCAATAATTAGTCCCTTTTACAACCTACCCGAAGGCTTCCAAGTAGAAACCACTGTTCCCTACTCTACTCTTTCACTCACTCCTTCTCTGATCTTCCATGCCTTTGAGGCTTCATAATTTATAAAACTTAGCATGATCTAAAAAAATCCTAAATCACTCAACTAAAAGCTCGAAAACTCTACGTGCAATGCATACATATGGCAAAAAGCATCTTGAGGCTTTATTCCATCTTTTTCCTTATTCTAAAATAGAAAAGCTTCCTTATCACTTAATGATCCACATCCATTCCTTTCATGCCTAAAATCTCTCCCTAGTTTTATTTATTTATTTTGAGAATATCTAATTAAATCACACTTAAAAGCCTAGATATTAAACTCACTTGGAACATAGGAAACTTAATCCACAAATGCATGAGCCCCTATGTCTATTATTTACAATAATTTCCCTTTAGGATGAATGCTCCTGCATCGCCATGGAACCAATGTTTTATTAATCCAAAACCTCTCCACTCCTCACTACAACTTAAGATACCACAAGGCATATAGTTCTCCAAAGTTTCAATGGTGAACCATGATATATCCAATTTTTACAACTCATAAGTTGTGACCACCATGATTAAAATTACATGAAAAGTCATGGGTACCTGGCCACCACATTGAAAGTCATGGGTGCCACAAGGTTCTTGTCCTTTTCCTCATGGCATAAACCCAGTGCCACCTCACGACAAGATTCCAGGAAAGTCTATCAGCAATCTTTGCTAATCTTGATGTTACCACACCGTCATTGTTGCGATAGTCTCCCAACAGGTTGAAATGTGTAGCATGCACCATTTCTAGACATAGCGAGGATTTTTTGCTTGTCAAAAAACTTTGCAATGGGCACCATTTCTACACATCGCAAGGGTTTGTCACTTATGAACAAACTTCTGCTTTGTTTTCTACCAATCCTTTGTAGGAATTTTCAAGCTTAAAATTCAAGCATTCATCTCCTTCACTTATTTACAGTCGTCTCAGTATTTATCAAACATATTTCCTGTACTCTCTCTCCCGCAAGTGGCACTCCTACAGATGGGACAATACACTGTTTATAAAGCCTTTTATCCACACAATTCACATGGAAACCATGACTACATGTCATGATTGCACGAGACCGATCCATAATCCTCGAGGAGCAACGTGAACTCGCCGTTGTTGCCTCATTTTTCCCTCATGTGTCATTTGAGCCTTGAGGTTGGAAAACCACTGGAATTCAACCTCTACGATTCCTTGCTATTTGAGGGGTTTGCCATTGTCTTCAATTCGTGCCATCGTGACTGGTTGGGCCAGTAGATGTGCTCCATGTTCTCACACCCACTAAACAAAAAACAGTCAAGCTTCTCCCTCAGATTCAACATTACTTCATGGATGCAAGACAACACTGTGGCTTCAGGGACTTGGTCACGAATCCCTTATCGTTTCTCACACAAAAAAAACGAATGTGATCACACCAATCCAATGCACTAGTGGCATGCTCTTCATCGAACTATTAATCAACTGATCCTGTTGGTTTGTGCAAGAAACCATTGGTTCAACCAATCCTCATAGTTTCTGCAACAAAGTCCATTCTTGATGACAATTCATGGATGGTAATAATTCCATGATAACAAAGAGTCGACGCTTTCATGCTTTATTCACCACTAACTACCTTCATTTCCAGAAGAGCACACGATCTCCACAACACCATGGTATGGTGGGGTACAAGTTCTCAATAAAAGAAACAAACCCACACATTTATCTGGAAAATATATGATTCACAAATCCTCTCTCTACAGGTGATGAGTTTGACTATGTCGTGTCACCAACAAAAGCTCTAATACCACTGGCTAAGATTCTAAGAAAATGAGAGAAATGAATATAACAAACAAGAAACATGTATTCAAATCATGCATACCATGATTTTCCATGAGAAACCTCAACTTATGAAAATTCATTGAATAATAGATCGATTATTGTCTTTCGCTTAAACACAATTAATTCAGCCAATAACCCGAGCTTGAGCTAACAACCTCAGTTTTCACTACTCAACTCTAGTTCACTATAATGGAAAATACTGAAGTGCTTAAAGTATATGTAATGCTAATACATGTTAACCATTTATTAAATATAGGAAAGTGAGAGATCAAATTGAGTAGAGTTGGGTGGAAATTTATTTTAGAGTAGAAAAAATAATAGAAACTTATTTTAGAGTGGAAGAACAATGTGTAATTTTTAAATTGTTTAAATTATATTTTTAAATGTTATAAAGATTATATATGCATTGAAATTGTTTTTTTGTTATTTATATATTTTGAGTATATTTAAATATTAATCAATTAAAAATATTTATTCCAAACCCATATTTTATTTTATACAAAATTTAATAATTTTTTTTCTCTATTTTTTTGTATGTGGAGTTGAATCCTCATGTCTAAATTAATTTTGAAAAGTACAAGGTTTTAAAAATTCTTTCTCAACATATATTTTTTTTTAATTTTAATTACTTTAGATGAAATTATATTAGGTCATTGGGACAAGTAATTAAATATGCACAAAATGATTTTTTCAGTCAATATTACTTTTCTATTTAGAGAATATTTATTTATTTATTTTAAAATCTGGAAACATATTACATATCACTTACTTGAGTGTAAAATGAACCTCTAGATTCCACCATAAACTTAATACCATGGTTCACCAATATCAAATGCCAAAATCCACAATTTTTAACCATAGCTATTGACACAGCATGAACTATATCATCTTATAAAATTTATACAGCGGTTTATATATTTTAATATTGAAAAAAAAATCTATATGAAAAAAATTAATTATCATTTTTCTTTTCAATTTTAACCTTAAACATAAACTCCAGGAAAAAAGATTAAGAATATCACAATAAATATGCAGTTGCTACTTTGCAAAAAAAAATCGATAAATTAATTTGGTAGGACACGAATTATGAGTGTTTAATTATTTTACTATTTTTCCTGTTTTATGAATATTTATTTAAGATAATTTATTTTGGTGAGGCTCACAATTAGGATTATTACTTCTCACAATTTGTGGTTGAATGTTGAGTAGAATGCAATAACATTAAGATTTATTTATTTTTTGCGTTTGAGTGCCTTGTCAAGTCATCGAGATATAATAAATATTGAGTTTTTTTTACTGTATTCAGTTTTATAAAAAAGTAATTGAAAAAAAAACTAATAAACAAAAAGTTTCATTAAAAAACTATTTCACTAAAAGCCACTACTATCAAGTATATACAATAATTCTCCAACCATTAAGAACTTGCAGACTGAATAATCTACAATGACTTTTTTTCTTTCTGGCCTCTCAAAACCCAATTAAGTGTCCAGGATGAAACCAATTCTATATGAATCTATAATATAAAGTGCACTACTAAAAAGAAACTCAAACAAGTTCATCACATAAAATATTAAGAAACAAAAGATATTATTATAAGCTACACAATTAATTCAATATAAAGTGAAATATTACTTTTTCGTGGTATTTGATAATAAAATTATTATTTTTATATAACATTTTATAATATTTTCATTTCTATTTTTAATAATTATTGTAATGGTTAAAAAAAAGATGAATAAAGAGAACAAAATATTAGAAATATTCACCGTAAAGCATAACAGTTATATTTGAATACAACCAGAATAAGGCTTATGTCGATATTATATTTAAAAACGAAATTAAAAACGTGCAGAGAATTCAGTGTTTTCATTTTAGGTTATAAACCAATAACAAAATCTGAGAAAAAGTTTATAACGAAATCCATGACAGAAAGGTCACAAAGGGTGTAGAATCATGCTTAATGAGAGGTTTCATTGCTTCAAAATATGGTTTATTCAAAAACAAAATTTGAAGAATTTTCCCACTTATAATCTAAGAAAACTCGTATAGAATATTTATTCGGACTGAGTCACTTTCTATTATCGGATGCACTGGCTTTGACAACAGCCTTAAAATCGAATTCGTTGAGGATTTAAAAATGGACTGGGCGACCAGCAACATTCCAAAGGCATGGTCAATGGAGTTCAGGAAGAGATGTCCTCAACTTAGAGCACTACATAGCCATCTGTACAATTTTCATATATGTACTAAGTATCATCCATTCCAAATTCATTTTAAATTGTGCGAATGATTTCTAAAAATCAAGCATTACCATAGCCCTTGGAGTTCTATCTGCCATTGGTCTACCAATTCATGGGGTTGATGAAGACATAGGGAGTTGGCATAAACCTCTAGACTCTATTTCTTTCCAATCCTACCCATTCCAGTTGGCTTTAGTAGCTACAACAACCATACGCTAGTGGCTATGGTGCGCAAAACATTATTTCCATACAATTACATCATCTCCAGGTTTGATGTTGCTCAAGCCTCAAAGCTCCTGAGTCGAGGAGAATTCCATGACTTGAGAGATGGTTTCCAACTTTATATAAATAAGAGCGTTAGTTAGCTCTATGATTTTCATAAAAATGGTGCGCTCAGCCAAACCGAACTCATAACCAGAGTGCCGCTGTCAGAACATGCGTTTGGGATGAACAAGAAGGACAGACTCACCAAATATATGACCTGACAACATTATTGGTTGTACGATTGTTTCATCTAAACAACCATGATACCTACAATTTTTACAATTACATTTATATTTATTTAAAATCATTTTAATATTTGAGTCTAAGGTAAATATAAATCCATTTATAGATTTCACATAAACACACAAAAATAAATTAAATTAAATTTATTAATTTATTTTATTAATATAAATTATTCAAAATCAAATAAACCTATAGTGAAAGTTTCTAAAGAGGTTAGCGTAAATAGGTTTTTAAAAAATAAAATAGAGAATTGACAAATTGATTTGTTAATTTTTTATTAAAAAATAATTATTTCATTAGGGTGGTATTTTTCGATGTGTTTTTTTAAAGTGAGGTGGAAATAGGCAATGCAACTATATTTGAAGTTTATATTTCTTATTACACTATTGGAAGTATACACTCTCCTAACTCTTTTTAAATCTTTATGTTGGTTATTATGGGGTATTTGTTAAAAGAATATGGCTTATTGTAATGCCTTGCTTAATCCTATTATCCTAGCTACATACCTAGATGTGGCAAGAATACACTAGTATTTTAAAGCTTAAAGTGTTGAATGATTAAATATATTATTAATCATAATTAGTTATTAATTAACCTTAAAACATGATTTATAATTAATGAGTATATTCTAAACATGGTCCTTTTAGTTGTTAAATTAATAACATTCCCCATGTTTGACTAATATTCTAAAACAATATTATTGAATTGTGATATCTATTAGAATTACATTATTTTATTGAATCATGATAATTTATCAAAATAGAATATTTTATTGAATGGTAATATTTACTAGAATCATATTATATATCTCATGGTATCAAAATCATAACATTTTGAATGGTAATGTTTTGTTGAATTAATAAGTAGTGGTTGGGGAACATTCCACTTAAATGTTAACGAAGGGATAAGGAGTATTTGGAATGAGAAAGAGGGGGACACTCGAGGAGGTGTTAGAGGGGTTAAAATTCAAAATCATTAGAGTCCAAAGATGGGGGTATTCAAGGCAAGTACCTCGAATAATGCGTGGAATTCATGAGAGGTGGTTGAGACAAATGAGGAAGGTAGGCATAAAACAAGGTAGGGAAAATGAAAGAGGGGTTGTTAATATTTGTTTTTTTAGGCTTTCTTTGCATATTGTATTTTAGAGTGTGTTTGGAAGAGATATTTGGGAGAACTCAAACTTGAGTTCATTAGAGAGGGCCTGATCGATCTAACCTAGACACACTGCAACTAGTTGTACTTGGTATCTGAGGGCTAGGTGACCTACACACATTCCCTAGGCTAGGAAGCCATTCCTAGTTGGCTAGGAGGTAAATTAAGTTGGGCAGCCCCAATAGGAGCACTCGAATCAAACTATGAGCTCAGGCATTCTCAATTTTATTAGTTTATCTATTTAAATTGTTACAATGACATGTATAATATGTTGGAGGTAAATTTTTATGTTAAGATCAAATTTTGTGTATATGCTAGGTTTATTGTATTATAAAATGAAATTTTCCTTGTTCTGGAATGTTTGTGAAACTTATTGAATTAATGTGGTAGTAGTTAGAGGACCCCTATTTGGGTCCTCACAAATATCATACTGGATTATATTTTAGGAAACTATAGGGAAACTTTAATTCTAACTAGGATTAAATAGGTGTTGATGTACAAATTGATGGTCATGTTTTACCAGATATTATTGAGAAAACAATAAAGAAATGGGTTATTATGCGAAACTTTCTATTATGTAAAAGTAACGTTCCATTATGAACAATCACAAGCCATATCATCACCCAATACCATAAGAATAACCAATATCACAAGGATCACCAAGAAGTATCACATCATAATTTAAGAATAATTTGGCTCCAAGGAAATGTCATGAATCGAAATACATCTACTATGGATTAATGCAATGACCTCATACCTTCTCTCTCATAACAAACTAGCATTGTAATTATGGAAATGATGTCATTCTTTTGTATTACATGGAGGGATCAATAATTTAAGGATGTAGGGAAATAAGATTCTACATTTAAGAAAAAAATTTAATTAGCTCACCTTTGTTAATCAATTGAGATTTGATAGTTTTGGATCAGGCTGTTGTTTGTATGTTATGACATCACTGCTCCCCCACATTCTACAAATATCCCTTCATTTTGTATTGTCTACAAAATCCATGAAATATGATCATAAATGAAATCTCAAATAATTACTTCATTCATCATTTGGACATTCCTTTAAGGGTCCTACCCCTTACATATTTATGCCCTATTGTATTTATACATGCAAGGATAATTCATAAAAATAAATTGTTACAACAACACTTAACTAAACTCATTAAATTGAAAAATAACTCCCACAAATATGCTATGTCTTTTCTTGATTAATACACATTTATTTGTGATTTGTTTCATTGCTGAAAAAATAAGAATGAGAATCCACTGGCTAATTTGTTTATGTTAGAAATACAAAAAAAATACAAGTTTGATGCATTTAGAAAAAAAATAGTATCTCTAAAACCACGCTAAATTTTAGAATATAGGCTTGCAAAAATCAAATTGTGTAATTTTGACATTAACCTATGTTTTAGAATTTCCAAATTCAATTCCATTTTCCCAAAAATTGTGTAGCGATTTGACAACCTAGAAACTGTTGGAGTTGCAGCAACATGAATGGAATTGTAGCAACATGCATCAGTGGGAGTTGCCACAACGACAATATCTCTAAGGTTTAGTAGCAATGAAGAGTGAATGTCAACAATTGTCAGTGAGTGAGTGTTGTCAACAGTGGAAAGCAATTATGACTATGGGAAAAGAGTGAGTGCCAACAATGGTGGAAAGTGAGTGTCAGCAACCGGAATTGCAACATTAAATGATTTATTGACCCAAAATATCCCTTGTGCAAACATTAAAACTTGCGCAACAACCTATCTAGCACAAACCCTTGCAAATTAACTCAAATAGAAAAAGAAATATGATTTCTTTCTAACGTTTAATCATAAATTCATGTAAAATCCTAAGAAAATGCAATGGAAAATGATTTGTGTCTAAATTCCATGTATAAACATTTAAATGGACTAATATGGGTTCATAGGAGGCGACAATTTTAGTGGTGAAATTTCACCAATTAGCTAAGTTATTGGACATTTTTTGAAGAAAAAAAAAATCTTCGTTTAGATAAAAACTTGCTTATTCTGATACATATGTATTATTAAATGGATGAAATTCACCAAAAATTTACCAATTTGAATAGAAAATTATATTGTTTATAATGAATATTCACCTAGATTCTATATTTTTTGCTTTTCAAAAAAGGATATTCATCTATAATACCATAAATTAAAAAAGAATTAAAAATATAGAAAAATTGTTGTAAAAAAATCATTTCTCAAAGATTCATCAAACGTGTCAAATTTTATTATTGCTTAAAAGAAAGTTGTAATAAAAACACTTTTTTTCATCCAATCAAACACTCACTTTTTAAATATAAGGTTTGTTTAAAATTTTGGCTAAAGTACACATATAAAAATAAGTCAATGAATATACATGTTTAATGTGATAATATATATTACTATATACCATCGTTGACACTCATTTTAATATCCACATACATACAAATACTTTTAAAAATATAAAATAATTTTCTTAATACATAGGATATCAAAAGTCATTATTTTCCATGCATGTTTCTATTTTCTTTATCTAGATTCTCCATGCTTTTATATAGAAAATTTCTACCATGCATGTCTCTACTTTCTTTATCTAAATTCTTCATACTTTTATGTACCATTGTTGACACTCATTTTAATATCCACATACATCCAAATACTTTTAGAAATATAAAATAATTTTCTTAATACATAAGATATCAAAACTCATTATTTTCCATGCATGTTTCTATTTTCTTTATTCAGATTCTCCATGCTTTTATATAGAAAATTTCTACCATGCATGTCTCTACTTTCTTTATCTAAATTCTTCATACATTTATGTAGAAAACTTCTGGAATTTTAATATTTTGATCATGTATTATAAATCTTATTAATTTTGATAAACATTTAAAAATCTCAACATTTTTGACAAGAAGAAATGTCCATAAAATTGTAATTAGAAAATCTTTGTAATCATGAACTATTCTAGACATGCATCATCCTTTGAAAAGTTGAGTGAGAAATCTCTTTTTTCCGCTCAATTCTCTTTTTCCCCTTTTACATATTCATTACATACCTTTTTTAGTGCAAATTCCCAAACATATATCTATTAATTGGGTAATTTTCATAAATAGCATACATCTATTGCTACTTCCCATGACTTATTCTAATTATTTAAAGGTAAACGTTTATTATATAATAATATAAAAGCCAAATTTAGTTTTTTGGATGTCTATTTTGCTTCTCAATTAAATTCCATAATCATTTCTTACTTTCCATATTTTCACCCAACTTCACTTGACATCTTATTTTTTTATACACACCTCAAATATTTATTTAACTTCTTTCATCCTTAGCTTTCTTGTACATGTCTCAAATGTTTTTTTTAACGTGTTTAATTAATAACTGAATGATAAATACTTATTAATTGAAAAAAAAGAATTAAGAAAAAATACTAAAAATACATATCGGATTTTTGATATCAACATCATATTATTTTTGCTAATTATATTATAAAATTAATTTTTATATTATGAATAAAAAAATTAACATTATATTATATTACATTATATTGTTATATTATTAAATGGTTTTATTAAATAAAAACGTATATGAATATATTAATAAAAACATTTATTAAAAACGTTGGAATTAATATATTAATATTCATTAATAATATTATTAATTTATTTATTTATTAGCATTTATATATTGTTATATTAATTAAAGTAATAATACATAATTATAATATACTTAATACATAATTAGTATTACATAATTAGTATTGTGATGGGCTAGCCCACGTGATACGTCTCAAACGTATGCCGATGCGAGTGTACACACAATTAATGATTAAACAGAGATTTTTATCGATACAGGTCGATTAATCGGTGTTGAATTTATGATGGGTCTTGTGATTGGTACGCTGGTCTCTGGTTGTTTGACAACTGTCCCTCCTTGGGATTCCCTGAGCCCGCCTTGGTATAGGTGTTCACAAACTCGCGCCCAGGCTATTCACCCTTTCATTCTCTCGGTTTTGTGAGCTATGTGCTCTCGCTGGTTCTTCGCGGTTTCAATGTGGATTTTGTGGTTGCGTTCCCCTGGTTCAAGCTTCGACCTGGAAATCTCTCCCACTTGTCCGGCAAGGGTTATATCAACCTGGTAAGGTTCAGCTCTTTTCCTATTTATGCCAAGTGTCAGTTGTTGTTGTGTGATGGTAATTAGTTGTTGTGTCTCTGTGCTCCTTTCTACTTGGTGTGCAGTTCTGGTGCTTGTGCTCCCCACAATTGTTGCATTCGTTTGCTGGTTGTGTTGCTTCTGGTAATTGTCCTCTGGTTTCAAGCTCGACTTTTCCACGGACCTGGCAGAATTACGGTGCCAAACTTCTCTGGTTTCTCTGCCACTCTCAGGGTAAATCCGCCCGTTCCATGCTATCAGTGTCTTTTCTTTTTTCCTCAGTCGCCTAACGTTTTGGTTCCTTGTGAGCAGGGGAACCTCGGGAAGTTGTTATAGTCGCGGCTTGCCTTCGTCAGGTAAACAAACCAACTAGGATCTATTTATTTTGTTAAGTTTGAATCCTCTTTCCTTCGTTCTGTCGGCACTCATTCTGTTTGCTGACTATCGTTGCAGGTATGGCTGCTCGAGGGTTTCAGCGCATGGAAATTTGACTGCTCCAATTGGACACGGGTAGTGTCGTTCTCTATTTGCTAGTTGTTTCTGTTCGGCTCCATGCTATGACTGTTAGGGTCGGTGTATTTTGTTTTACGAGTCACTGTCTGTACATAGTTCCGCTGTAGGTTGACACTGTTGTTTGGTTACCATAATGGGTCGAGGGTTACTATGTCTGGTTCCCGCTTAGACATAAGCATGGGTCATATATTTATGGAACGGGTTCTTTATTTTTGTTTCGAACATAATATATATGTATAAAGAACCAGAATGCTATCTTTTTGTTTATATTGATTCAATTATGAAACTGTATGGACTATATATTCACATACCTCGCGATTATAGAATCTAATTGGTTGTCTTAACTTGTTAATTCTGGCTTCTTGGGTTTCATTTATATATGTGTTATCAATTCTGTTTGTTTGTTTGAATCCGCCCACAAACTGTGCGCTTAAGGGTATTACCAACATTCTCCACGGTGCATAAAACAAACATAATTTCATACAAATAATATAGACAATCTTAGGGACGTTGAAGAGGGGAATATGCACAGAAAACTACGACTCTTCCTTTTTCATTTGTCTGATAGTCGAACCCTTACATTATGTTTTGTCCCTCTTTTGAGAACATTGTTAGGAACTGTCACTAGCTGCTGCTAGTTATGTTCGATCAGCTACATCAGTTATTTCTCGTGCAAAATGTTTCTTTGTCGCTCAGAATTTTTTGAACAAAGGTAAATTAACTGTTTAGAAAAGTGACACTAACTAACTCCTACTGTTCCTAATTAGTGTTCACTAAATTAACTTAGAGAACTTAACGAAATAAAAATAAAAAAGACAAGCACGTTATCCATTCAGTGAATTAACTCCTCCATCCCCTTCAGAGACCATACCGCCTTCTTTTTGTCTTTGTCCTATTAGCCAGATGATCCTGCATCAGGCTCCCGGGGTAAGAGAAAATCATGGCTCCGTTCCATGATCTCCTCCATAGAATACCCAGCCTTCTGTATCTGCGTCGCGTCGAGCCACAAACTGTCATCAATTGGACGATTTTCCCATTTGACGAGGTATCGTAGATATTCCTTCCTGTGCGTCTTCTTGGCTACCTCGGTATCGAGAATCCCTTCAATCTCATGGGGTTGAACCGAAGACATATGCCTCATCCAAGAACTGTCTCCAACTTGGTTGTCCCGTTCTGGCCATACCACACTGTCTTCCTCTGTGTGGGCAGTATATGAGAACAGGTCCGCCACATTGAAAATAGGTGATATGCTTATATCAGGTGGCAGTTGGATTTCATAGGCATTGGCTGAGAACTTACACAAAATCTTGTAGGGGCCAATATTTTTAAAATTTAACTTATTTTATGCGCCCTTAGGAAATCATTCTTTGTGCAAGTGTGCAAGGAACTCATCTCCAACATTAAATTGGACTTCTCTCCGCCTTGAATCTGCTTGCTGCTTATATTTTTGCACGTTGTTCGACAACTTTAATTTTACCCGTTCGTGTAGTTCACTCATCACTTGGACAAAATCTTCTCCATCCGCACTTATCCACTCCAATTTTCCCAAATCTCACAGTTCATCTATTCCCCGAGGATGCATGATGTACAAGATTTCGAATGGTCTATGTCCGGTGCTACGATTTGGCAAATCGTTATAAGAGAATTCTGCCTGAGCGAGAGCACAATCCCATAACCGTGAATTTTCCCCAGTCAAACTCCGTAAAAAATTCCCCAAACTACTATTCACCACTTCCGTTTTTCCATCAGCCTGCGGATGATACGCACAGCTAAAATTCAATTGCGTGCCCAACTTTTTCCACAAGGTGCACCAAAAGTGTCTTGTGAATATTACGTCCCTATCAGAAATGATAGATCTGGGTAGGCTGTGTAACCTAACAATCTCTATCAAAAATAGGTGAGCTACATATGTGGCATCACTAGTTTTTCGACAAGGGATAAAATGCACCATTTTTGAAAATCTGTCTACCACCACCATCACTGAGTCATACCTACACTACGTTCTAGGCAGTCCCAAGACAAAGTCAATGCTGACTGAGTCCCATGGCCTGCTTGAAATAGGTAGTGACGCGTAAAGTCCAGTATTATGACTATGTCCTTTTGCTATTTGGAAGACTTTACACTTGTTCACATATCGCTATACATCCCTGCACATTCTAGGCCAGTAATAAAAGTGTCCGAGCTTCTCCAAAGTTTTTTCTATGATGAAATGACCGGCTAGACCACCACTATGTTTCTTCCGTATAATATTTTCCCTCATCGACTAGTTCGGGATACATAACTTTCCACCTCTGAAAAATAGTCCTTCCTGCAAATTGTAGCCCAACCATGGACTTGTATTTCTTAGCACGGAATTTTGGCAGGCTTCAAAGGCTTCCTTGAAGTCTGTGTCAGTCTGGTACAAATCCTTTAGATG
Organism: Pinus taeda; assembly: GCA_000404065.3. Taxonomy (NCBI): domain Eukaryota; kingdom Viridiplantae; phylum Streptophyta; class Pinopsida; order Pinales; family Pinaceae; genus Pinus; species Pinus taeda. The sequence goes on along the minus strand of APFE030027545.1, from coordinate 40,150 downwards.
TTCGAATCCCATCACCTGTATTGTACTTTCCTGTAAGAGCAAAGCTCTTCTGCTCAAGGCATCTGCCACTTTATTGGCTTTCCCACTGAAGTGTTTTAGCATGAAAGTGAAACTCTGCAAATATTCTACCCACTTGGCGTGCTTATGGTTCAATTTGTGCTACTGCATTACATATTGCAGCGCTGAATTATCATAAAATAATAAAAACTCGTTGCCCAACAGGTAGTGTCTCCAATGCTTTAAAGGTTGGACCACAGCATAAAATTCCTTATCATATGAGGAATATTTCTACCTGCTTTCATTCAATTTCTTACTAAAGAATGCCACTGGTCTATCTTCCTAACTGAGCACAGCACCAATAGCTGTCCCACTTGCATCACACCGAACTTGGAAAAGCTTGTTAAATTCGGGCAGCCTTAAGGTTGGCCTCTCTGCAATCTTCCGCTTCAAAAGATGAGAGATGTTCTCTGTTGCTCTGGTCCAACAAAAAGGCTAACTGGCCTTTTTGATGGTGTCTAGCATCAGCGTGTAGATTTCATTGAAATTCCTAATAAACTTTCGATAAAGACTCGCCAATTCGTGAAAGCTACGTACCTCAAACAAGCTCTTTGGTGACGGCCAATTGATGATTGCTACGATATTTTCTGGATCGATCTTCAATTCATTTTCCTTGATTATAAACCCCAAATAAACTAGTTCCTTCTGCAGGAAAGTACATTTTTTTAAGTTTATCAGCAGTTTGTTCTACTATAGCTTATCTAGCAATATTCGAACATGTTGAAGATGCTCTCCCTTCGTTCTGTTGAAAATCAAAATATCGTCAAGGTAGACTATCACAAACATGCCAATAAATTATTTTAACATCTCATTCATCAACCTCATAAAAGTACTAGGAGCATTTCTCAATCCGAACGACATGACTAGCCACTCGTACAGCCCTTCATTGGTCTTCAAGGTTGTCTTCCACTCGTCTCCTTCTCTGATCCTTATCAGATTATAGCCACTCTTCAGATCAATCTTCGTGAAATAAGCTGCCCTGTTGAGACAATCCATCATATCATCCATTCTGGGTAAGGGAAATCTGTACCGAATAGTGATTTTATTGATAGCTCGTGAATCCGTACACACCCGCCACTCCCCACCCTTCTTACGTGCAAGTACTGCTGGTACCACACAAGGGCTCAAGATTTCTCTGATCAACCCCTTATCCAGTAGCTCTTGCACCTGTTTACGAATCTCCTCATTATCTTTCGGGCTCATTCGATATGCTACCTTATTTGGTAGGCTTGCTCTGGGTATGAAATCGATATGATGGCTAATGCTCCTCTTGGGAGGCAACTTGTCCGGTAAGTCGTTGACTACAATGTCCTTAAATTCTTCTAACATCTCCTGAATCTCTGTAGGCAATTTTGACATTTCTATGTTCAGCAACACAGTCTTAGTTCTCCTCATGATCGCATAATTCACCTTGTTTTCCTCAATCTCTTTAATAAACTGTTTTCCTCCTACCAATAATGCTTTTGTTCCACTTGCTTCTGATGTATCCTCCTCTTTGATGGGTACAAGCATATGCTTGACTCCATCTTTCACAAATTTGTAACAATTCGTCTTCCCATCGTGCATCACCTTCCGATCATACTGCCACGGTCTCCCTAGCAGTATATGGCACACATCCATTGGCATAACATCACAGACAACCTTGTCTTGGTATTTGCCAATGTGAAATTCAACCTCACAGTATTCATCAACTAATAGCTGGTGGCTTTTCTGCACCCAGAAGACCTTGTAAGGTGTGGGATGCTTAAGTCGCTTCAATCCCAGCTTTTCCACCATCTTAGTGGTAACTAAATTGTCTATACTCCCACTGTCTATGATCAATTTACAGCACTTTCCATGTGATTTGCAAATTGTTCGAAACAGTGTCTTCCGTTGGGTCTGCTCAGCCGTCTCCTTGGCTGGCTTCAACAATACTTTATTTAAAACCAAAGCCTCTCCTGTTTCTGCCACATTTTCTACCTCCTGGATTGGTGCTTCAGCTTCCTCAGGCTGCGCAACATCCTCTTTGGCCAGTGTGCTCAGCTTCCGGGCATTCGAAGGATCTGTGCCCCCACTTGTGGCACCTGTAGCACTGGACAATAGCTCCCCTTCCTCGACCATTTCCTCTTCCTCGGTGATATGGCCGACCTCCTCTTGTGTTATCTCCCTTCTCTGCTGTCCCTGAACCTCTGGAGCTGCTACCTTCTTCGTTCTTAGTGGCAGTTCTCCCTCTGCCATAGGACTGTCCTCATCCTCTGCCATTTCCTCGTCCTCTCCTATTATTTATTTTCCTATTAATATTTTCCTCAGCCTTTACAACACTCTAAAAGGCTTCTTCTATATTCCGTGGAGAGAGAATACTGATCTCATCTAGTATTTCCAGCCTCAAACCGTTCACATATCTCGCTCTCTTCTCTGGAGTATCATCAGTATAACCATCCCTCAAGTTTACACGATAAAACTCCTCTATGTATTCCTTTACGGTCATACCCTTCTATCTTAGATTATGCACCCGTCGGTAAAGCTCAACCTGATAATCCTTAGGCAAAAATCTGCCTTTCAGTTTTGCCACCATCCTTAGCCACTTCCTTATCGGTAGCTTGTTCATTCTCCTCCTGTCCACCTGGACACTATCCCACCACAAAGTGGCGTGCCCCTTTAACTTGGTTGCAGCAAATCTGACTCTTTTGTCCTCACTGATCTCTTCGTTTTCAAAATACTTATCTAACTCACTTACCTGGTCCAGCAGAACATCTGCGGATAGACTTCCATCATAGTTAGGAATCTCAGGTTTGGGTTTGTTGCTGGATAGTAATACCGATCTCAACAATCTTAACCCCGGGGCTTCTTCATTTGATATTTCTGTAGTAGTTACTGCCTCGTCTTCACTGTCATCCCCAAGTTCTGGGTCTCTTCTCCTTCCTGCCTCCACTGCTTCCAAGTGAGTAGTAAGGGCCCTCAATTTTTCCCTCAAGCCCTCATCTACTACTATGTGAACACCTCTTCCATGTCCTCGTCTTTGAACCTCCATATCCTAATTTCTTCAACAACCTGGCTCTGATAACACTTGATGGGGCCAGCCCACGTGATACGTCTCCAACGTATGTCGATGCGGGTGTACAGATAAATAATGATTAAACAAGGATTTTTATCTATACAGTTTGATTAAGCGGTGCTGAATTTATGATGGGTCTTTTGATTAATACGATGGTCTCTGGTTCTTTGACAACTATCCCTCCTTGGGATTCCCTGAGCCTACCTTGGTATAGGTGTTCACAAACACGCACACAGGCTATTCACCCTGTCATTCTCCCGGTTCTGTGAGCTATGCACTCTCGGCGGTTCTTCACAGTTTCAATGTGGATTTTGTGGTTGCATTCCCCTGGTTCAAGCTTTGACCCGGAAATCTCTCCCACTTGTTCGGCAAGGGTTATATCAACCTGGTAAGGTTCAACTCTTTTCCTATTTATGCCAAGTGTCAGTTTTTGTTGTGTGATGGTAATTAGTTGTTGTGTCTCTACGCTCCCTTCTACTTGGTGTGCAGTTCCAGTGCTTGTGCTCCCCATAGTTGTTGCAGTCATTGCTGGTTGTGTTGCTTCTGGTAACGGTCCTCCGGTTCCAAGCTCGACTTTTCCACGGACCTGGCAGAATTACGGTGCCAAACTTCTTTGGTTTCTCTGCCACTCTTAGGGTAAGTCTGCTTGTTCCATGTTATTAGTGTCTGTTATTTTTTCCTCAGTCGCCTAACGTTTTGGCTCCTCGTGAGCAGGGGAACCTGGTGGAGTTGTTACAGTCGCGGTTTGCCTTTGTCAGGTAAACAAACCAACTATGATCTATTTATTTTGTTAAGTTTCGAATCCTCTTTCCTTGGTTCTGTCGGCACTCATTCTGTTTGCTGAGTGTCATTGCAGGTATGGTCGCTCGAGGGTTTCGGCACATTGAAATTTGATTGCTCCAACTGGACACGGGTAGTGTCGTCCTCTGTTTGTTAGTTGTTTACGTTTGGCTCCATGCTATGACTGTTAGGGTTGGTGTATTTTGTTTTATGAGTCACTGTCTATACACAGTTCCACTGTAGGTTGACACTCTTGTTTGGTTACTGTAATGGGTTGAGGGTTACTCTGTCTGGTTCCTGCTTAGACATAAGCATGGATCATATATTTATGGAACGAGTTCTTTCTTTTTGTTTCGAACAGAATATATATGTATAAAGAACCAGGATGCTATCTTTTCGTTTATATTGATTCAATTATGAAACTGTATGGATTGTATATTCACATACCCCGTGATTGTAGAATTTAATTGGTTGTCTTACCTCGTTAATTCTGGCTTATTGGCTTTCGTTGATATATGTGGTTTCAAGTCTGTTTGTTTGGTTGAATCTTCCCGCAACCTGTGCGCTTACGTTATTCGTCTAGTTGTTGTTATCACTCCAGTCGGATTATAACCTGTAAGGGTATTACCAACAATCTCCACAGTGCTTAAAACAAACGTAATTTCATACAAATAATATACACAGTCTTAGGGATGTTGAAGAGGGGAATATGCACAAAAAACTACGACTCTTCCTTTTTCATTTCTGTTATAGTCGAACCCTTACATTATCTTTGGTCCCTCTTTTAAGAACATTGTTAGGAACTGTCACTAACTGCTGCTAGTTATGTTTGATCAGTTACATCAATTATTTCTCGTGCAAAACTTTTCTTTGTCGCTCAGAATTTTTTTAACAAAGGTAAATTAACTATTTAGAACAGTGACACTAACTAACTCCTACTGCTCCTAATTATTGTTCACTAAATTAACTTAGACAACTTAATAAAAACAAAAAAAACAAACACGTTATCCATTCAATGAATTAACTCCTCCCTCCCCTTCAGAGACCATACTGCCTTCATTTTGTCTTTGTCCTGTCATCCAAATGCTCCTGCATCATATTGTTAACGACATTAGTAGAACATAGTCAAATATGAGTACATTCACATTTGATCAACCTATGTTTATCTTATTTGAAAATAGCCAGTCTTAATACTCTCAAAGACCACTCCAATCACTATAGCACCAATTAGTTAATTAATTTTCTTATTAAAATATTAAAAAATGACGTAAAACATTACTTAAAATATCAATGTTAAAAATTTTATTAATTTAGTAACAGTTATTTTATAAGTGTTAATTAATTTATTAAATATTAATGTTAATAATTAACTAACACTAATAATTAATTAAATTTCAATGTTAACACATTATACCTGATATTTAATTAACACAAATATCTTAATTATTTTTTGAAGTAACTAAAACAATAAAAAATGATTTAAAACATTAAAAAATTACTTAAAACACTAATTAAAATATTTAATAACATGAATTAAAACCTTTAAACAAATATATTAATACGAATTAATAAGACTATTAATTTATTAACATTGATATATTAATTAAAGCATTAATACATAATTAAAAGAAAATTTACTTAGGAAATAATTATTTTAGTCAATTGCATCACTCAAACATAGCCAAATATACCCACATTAAGACTTAGTCAACCTTATATTTACCTTAATAATTAGCCTTGTTCACTCAAAATAATCGTTAATTAATACAACATTGATTAAAATATTAAATAAATTAACTAATCAAAACATTGATATTGATAAGATTAATTGAAACATTAAAATAAGCTTCTTTTTAGAAAAATAATATTATTAATCACCATAAAGTTTTGGAATTAATATTATTAATACATTTAAATTTTGAAAATTAAATTTAACAAAATTTAATTAATAATATTTAAATTATTAATGACTTTCATAGATTGAATCAAGCTCTTATGTTATGACGAAAACTTGTTAACGGATAGGGAAGCTCTACGATGAGGAGAAGCGCTGACAGAAAACGTTAGGGTTTGCAGTGTGTCGGCAATATAGAGAAGCGTTTTTGATCAACGAAGGTCAGGGATCGTGCAGGAGACCCCATACGGATTGGATTGTGTTCTGCGTAAAGGGAAAAAGCCAGGGAAGCACAGAGGGATCGCTGTATCTTGACGGAACCCATGGAAGGTACAACGGGGAGGGGAGAGATCCCCTCCTTCAAAAGCGTTGTGACCGGGGAATCCAGCGGAGGTAGCAGAGCAAACCCGCAAAAGGACAACGCCGAGGATATTCCGGTTTTAGGAAATCAATGGCAAACGAAAATGGGGGAAATATGTCTTCCAAGGGCACAAAAACGTCCAAGGTATGTCATTCCAAACAATAAACTTGAAGAATATAAAACTTATATGAAAGACCATGCTTTAATCTGCAAGTTTATAGGTTTTTGGCCTTCTGAGAGGGATTTAGTAAAATGGATCCAATTGAAATGGAAACCAAAAGGGCACATCGATTTGAAACTGGGCGCAAAGGGTTTCTTCACGGTCATTTTTGTGAATCTAGAGGATAAGGAAAGAATCTTCAAAGAGGGACCATATTTTATGAATAATGCAGGATTATTCATGCGACATTGGGAGGAAAGTTATAACCGAGATGCAAAAAAACTGCTTGCAGCTCCCGTTTGGGTTCGCCTGTTCGGATTGCCTTCAGAATTTTGGAATCCTGAAATTCTCGAAGGAATCGGAAACTCAATCGGGGCTTTTGTCAAAGTTGCTGAATCAACCAAAAGGGGTAAATTCACCTCTTACGCAAGGATCTGTGTATATATGAATATAGCAGAACCCTTGCCTGAATTTGTGGAAGTAGAATACCATGATGACATTTGGCAACAACCTTTAGATTACGAACACATTCCCTTTCGGTTCCGGAAGTGCCATGAATATGGCCACCTTTTTAGAGAATGCCCCTAGAATAGGGAAGGAGAGCTCAAGAGAACAATGGAAGAAGAACAAAGGAAAACAAAGGCAAATGAGACGGAAGAGAGGGGGTACAAAGAAGTCCACAGAAGACAGAAGACAAGGACCGAGGAACAGAAAGAGCAAACAAAAGGTAAAAACATCCGAGTGGAAAATCAAAATAAATTTCAAGCCCTCCAAGATGAGGAAGAGGAGACAGGAGGAGGCATACAGGAAGAACCGGTTCGGGAGACAAGCCCGATGGAAATCATAACAGATACCCTAGGCAAATCCAACAGTCAAATGCAAGAATCTGAAGTTGAAATGGGAGAGCATCAGGATAAACCAGAAGAGCAACCAAAACAAGGATCAGACAAACAGAAAGAGACTAGGACTGAAGAAGAACACATAATGAAGAAACTCTTGCAAGAATGGCGACATCTTGATGAGAGATTCATCCCGGAAATTCAAAAAGAGCAGTACAAAGAGGCCTATAAAAAATTTAAGGAGAAGAAAGGAGGTTCGGCAGAGATTGGACCGGAACACTCAGAAGAGTCAGGGTCTCAGATAGTAGGACTGGACGGACATGGCAAAGGAGGAAGGAAACGAGGGAGGAAATCCATGAATGAGACGATACAAACAGTAGGAGAAACTCTTTTGAATTCTGGAAAAGTAATACCTTTGTCTGAGGTATTTCACCCCCCCCCTAAAAAGTTGTAAATGATCATCACAAGCTGGAATATAAGGGGCCTTAATAGTAGAGGCAAACAGAGGTACCTGAAGGAGAGGTTGAAGAAAGATAAACCGAGTATAATGCTGATTCAAGAAACGAAAATGACCCAACAACAGATACAGGAAATTTTGGATAAATCCAAAACCAATTTTAAAGTTATGGCCGAGGACGCGGAGGGATCAGCAGGTGGTTTAGCGGTATTATGGAACTCAGAGGAGGTCAACTTCGAGAATTGGATCAGTCTGCCCAGAATCCTGTCTGGAGTGTGTAGGATAGTTGGAACGAAGGAAAGGTTCCTCATATCCAGGGTGTATGGTCCCCATCTCCCTAGGGGCCGAAAAGAGTTTATGCGAAACATTCAGGCGGTTAGAAAACTAATACCAGAGGACTTATGGATAGTAGGCGGGGATTTCAATCTTATTCGGGATCTTGGAGAGAAACGAGGAGGCATTAGGAGACAGAACCCAAGCATGGAAGACTTCAATGATCTCATAGAAAATTTAAGGCTTGTAGATACCCCAACATCAAATGGAGTATTCACCTGGAATAATAAGCGGGGTGGCAGGCATCAGATTGCCTCAAGACTGGATAGATTCCTCCTATCTGAGCAAGTTCTGAATAAAGACGTTTTCATAGAGGCCAAAATCCTTCCAAGCTTAGGCTCTGATCATTGGCCGATTAGTCTGGAAATTGACATAAAAAAAATCAAAAGTAAGAAACCCTTCCGTTTTGAATCCTTTTGGCTTAGAAACCCGGATTTCCTTCACAAACTGGAAGAATGGTGGTTACAAAGTCAAGTCAGAGGACAATGCAAAATGCATACTTTCCAATTAATACTTAAGGAAGTAAAACAGAAAATCAGAAAATGGAATAAGGAGGAATTTGGGAATATATTCGAGGAAAAACAAAAACTCGAAAGGGCAATGGAGGAGATACAGCAGCAAATTATCCTGGAGGGAAGAAATGAAGCAAATTGCAAGGAAGAGAGCAGATTAATAAGCCAGCTGGAGGAAAGGAGAAAGCAGGAGGAGATCCTATGGAGACAGAAGTCCAGAATAAATTGGTTGCGGGAAGGAGAGAGGAACACTAAATTCTTCCATCAAGGAATGATTCAGCATAGACAACGGAACCGAATATTCTCAATTAAAAATGAAGCAAGAGAAAAATTAATAGAACAAGATGGAATAGAGCAAGTCCTAAATGACTACCATAAGGGGATCCTTACCAAACCCCAGCATGACAGAGGGGGAGAAATTAACCAAATTTGCAAGGAAATCCTAAAGATGATCACAGAGGAACAGAACAAAGGACTCATGCGCGCAGCAACTCTAGCAGAAGTAGAAGAGGTAATTATGAACATGAAGAGAGGAAAGGAACCAGGCCCGGATGGCTTCACGACATAATTTTATCAAGAGGGCTGGCAATTTCTTGGACAGGACATCCTGGAAGTGGTTGAAGAATCCCGGGTAAAGCAAAGAATGTGGTCAGGTATAAATGCCACCTTTTTAACTTTAATTCTGAAAAATAATAATTCTGAAGAAGCTAAAGGATTCAAGCCAATTTCTCTGTGCAACGTTATTTATAAAATCATTGCAACGCTAGTGGCAAAAAGATTGAAACCGCTCCTCCCAACCATTATCTCCCCTGAACAAACGGGTTTTGTTGAAGGAAGGCAAATTCTTGATGGTTTAGTGGTGGCCCAAGAAATTATTCACTCCCTCAATCAACATAAGAAAAGAGGAATGATTATTAAGCTAGACCTCTCAAAGGCTTACGACCGCCTGAACTAGAAATATCTTGGTGCGGTTCTGGAGGCATATGGTTTTGAAAAGCGATGGATTGATTGGATTTTCAGTATGATCTCCACACCCTTATTCTCAATCCTGGTCAACGGTAATCCTTCAAAACCCTTCAACGCCTCTAGGGGGATAAGGCAAGGTGATCCTTTATCACCTTTCCTTTTTATCCTGGCAGCAGATGGTCTTGGGCGAATCATAAAAAGGCAATCTAGGAGAAATAAGCTCAAAGGCTTAAAGCTGTGGGGAAACAATTTAGCCATCACACATCAACAATTTGTTGATGATATAATGCTATTCGGAGAAGTCAGCCTCAGGGAAGTCAGAATAATCAAGGAAGTCTTGGAGGTCTTTTCAGAAGCATCTGGCATGGAGATCAACAAGGATAAATCGTGTACCTTCATTTTTAACACCCCGGAGGCAATAAAAGTTCATCTCACAAGAACATTGGGATTCAAACAAGGAGAACTCCCCACAAAGTATCTAGGCAATCAACTGGACATACACCCAACACGCATGAAGAATTGGGAGGCGGTCTTTGACAAAATAAAGAAGAGGTTATCAAACTGGGCGTTCCGATCTATGAATATCGCCAGCCGTATAGTCCTCTTAAAGGCAGTTCTCCAATCTATTCCAATATATACCCTATCCATAAGAGCAGCTTCGAAAGGAGTCTGTGCAAAACTCAGGGAGATTTTTGGAAAGTTTATATGGGGTGGACCAGCTCAACAGGCAAGATGGGCCCTCTTTTCTTGGGAAAAGTTGATCCAAAGGAAGGAAGAAGGAGGTTTGGGGGTGAGGGATCCAGAAACTTTAAATAGGGTCCTTGGGGCTAAATTATGGTGGAGGTGGCTGCAAGGAGGGGCAGATGTATGGAAGAAGATCTGGGAATACAAATACAACATGCCAGAGCAAACAGAGGAAAAACAGATAATCCAAACCACCGCAAACGGGTCTTCAATTTGGAACCTGGCCAGTCAGAACAGAGATTTGATTGAGCAGCATGCTTTCTGGGAGATACGGGGACGAGAAAAAGAGAAATTCTCGGAAGAGGGATGGCAGCAAAAAAGAAAGATGAATGAAATACAAACCCTCCAAGATGTGCAGCAAAGAGCTCAGAGGTTAGGTTTGAAGAATGTAAAAGACTACTGGGTGGAAGAAGAAAACAGGGAAATCTGGAGAAGGTGGAAAAAACCGGGAGAATGGACCGAAAACATAAATTGGGATATAGAGGAAGAATACCTAAGAGAAATGGACCTCAGGAAAATACGAAACAGGACCGGAGAGGACATCTTGAGATGGGGCAAAACAATGAGAGGGTCTTTCACAGTAAAGGAAGCTTACTTTCTGACCACAAGACAGAATCAGGATGAAGAAGATCAAGATTGGAAGAAGATATGGAATGGAACATGGTGGCCAAAAGTTACAATCTTTGCCTGGTTGGTCAGAAAAGGAAAGATTTTAACATGGGATAAAATTATTAAGAGAGGATTCCAAGGCCCGTCCAGATTCAGCCTATGTAATAGAGACGCAGAAAATCAAGAACATCTTCTAAATACATGTCCTTTTGCAGAACATTTATGGGAAAAGATGAGAGGTCTTTTCAGTAAAACAATGAGAGATCGGACGAACATTCGATCAACCATAGGACAATGGGGAACAGGACAATTTCAAAGTACAGTGGTCAGAAGAATATGGAGCCTAGCAGTTGGTTTTGTCATCTGGTTCATATGGAAGGAACGTAATAAAAGAATTTTTAGGGGGCAAAACAACAGACCAGAAAACGTTTGGGACGAGATAAGTACAGCAGTCATGGAAACTGTGCTCTCAGATAGGTGGGAGGAGGACGATTGGAAGATGGACCAACAGGAAGGGAGAATAGCCTCACTGCTAAACCTGGAATTCAGACTGCTCTATCCAAGAAAGTAAAAACAAAGAAATCCGCAGACTCAAAGTCCAAATCATTTTATCTACCCTGGAGTCCACTCCATCAAACTAAACTTCGATGGAGCTTCAAAGGGAAACCCAGGCCCGGCAGGTCTTGGAGGTATCTTTCGGGATGGAGAAAGGAAAACCATTTGGGTTTTTGCGGAATGGGGAGGAGAGATGACGAAAAATGAAGCTCAACTTTGGGCTGTTCACGAAGGCCTGAGCATAGCGGTTTGAAATAGGTAACTGAACCTGGAAATAGAAGGGGATTCGCAAATAACAATTGAAATGTTGCGGAAACTCAAGGATGGGCAGAGGTGGGATAAAGTGGCTAAAAGCTGGAGAACAACAACCATCATCAAAGACATTGAAGCACTGCTAAACATGATCGATTATAAAATAATCAAGCATGTTCGACGAGATGGGAACAAGGTGGCGGATTTCCTTGCAAACTGGGGTAGCAAGGGAGCGGGCAGCAAACAGGATCGAAGCTGGTCTTCTTTAGAGAGGGATCACAACTGGAACGACCTCAAAACAATCTTACATCAGGACCATGAAGAAGCCTCCAAGTCTACTACAGGAGGTATCTGATCGCCCGATCGGGCTGGATGAGCTGGCAAAGAGGACGGGGATGTTTCGGCGGCGCACGAACATGGCCACTGGCGATAATGATCAAGCTATGAATGCAATAGGGAGGTGGAACGGCTGGCAGAGTAAGTCTACAGACTCTTGGATCAGTCGAGCAGGTGGTCCGTCTACGGGATAGGATGGAAGGATGGCGTGGAGGAGGTGCCATCATAGGGGGCTCGGAATCGTCTGGATCCACAACCCAGGTAATGATACCAGAGCACAGATGCACTTAAAGAGCGAACGAAGGCGACGGGATTCAGTTTATGAAGCATGCATGACACCTGCACACCGTTCCCCTGAGTATTGCTGCAGTCTGGAGGATATCGTAAGGTAGGAAGGTGGTGAAGCTTGCAGAGGCCGGAGACAAATGGAGGCGGAAGGAAGTGGGAGTATGCGACTTTGGATGCGCAGGGGGGAGCCTGCCGACCAACGCAATCCTGTAGCTGACACAAAGGGTAAACAAAAAATGGAGGATGCAGGGAATGAAAATATACAAGCTCTGGAGATTTCTGAGGAGGAGAACGATGAACAGCAAGATATTCAGGCCGAAGAAGCATGGAAAATGCGCTGGAAACGTCTGCCAAAGGAGGATAGGGAGCATGCAGAGGATGGAGCAGGTCGCTCCACAGGCGGAGGCAGGGGTGGCCCGCGTGGCAGAGGCAGAGGAGGCAGAGGTCGACGAGGCCGCGGAGGTCGCCGAAGAAGAGTCCCGGCAGCGAGAAGAGGAAGGAGAGGGAGGCAGTGCAGCCCAACCCCGGAGGCGGATTCTGAACCGGATGCGGGTAACGGAGAGCGGCAAACAAGACAAACAATTGCAGAAAGAATTAGAGTCGCAGAGCGGGATTATAGAGAGAATTCGAATCCAAAAATCAAAAGAATCGTGCAACATTGGGAAGAGGAGGCCATTCAGGCTCCTTCTGAAGATGAGATGGAAGAATGGAGTGCCATTATGCCTGACCCTGGACATACCAGAGGGAGAATGACCCTGTCTAAGCAATCTCTCCACTTATATTGGGTCATGAAAAGGCTTATGGCAAAAGCCTTAGAACAGGTAGCCAAAGTGATGGCAGAGATGGTTCAGAGCCTTCCAAATGTTAAAAAGGAACTGAAAGACATTGTCATCACCATGCTTCTGCAAGAAAAAAGGTTGGAGGATCTACAACATCAGCTCGTGGCAAGCGGTTTTCTGGTCAAGAAGGAAGCAGTCCAACAAGCTGAGCCGGATAAGTAGTGCTCCAAGGTTCCTTCTTTGTTCTTGCGTTTCTGTTTTATTTTGCTGTTTCACTGAAGGCATGAATTCTATAGTGGTTCTATATACAGAACGTAGGATATAGGTAGCAGTATAGATTTTGATTTAGTTTTTGGAAATGTTGTATGCTTTGTTCAGTTTGGATACTTTAACTTGTGTTCTGTTTGGAAAACTTTTGAGTGGTCAAGATACACGGTTTCCCTTCGGGGCGGGGTGAGACCACCAGGATCTATGTAAATACTGTTTATATGTTAATAGAAAAGGCCATACCGAACTTACAAAAAAAAAAAATTGACTTTCATAAATTGGTATATTAATATTAATAAAGAATATTTACAACATTTAGAACATTTAGTATTGAAAACAATAATAATCAATTTTAATTTATTAATATGGTTTATTACTAATATTATTTTAATTTTTTAATATTATTAATACTAATATTACTTTATAATACAATTGCCAACGTGTTTCGAACCAAGGAGTGTGGTTTATTGTGAGGATAAGTTGAAGAATCAAATCATGGCTTTATGTTAAATAGGGAGAATAGATCTTCCAAAGGCTAGGTTTGACTAGAAAACTCACTATATCAGAGTAGACTCGACCAACAACTATATTTGAACATGAAACGGCTAGATTCGACTAACCAACTCGACTGGACCAAGGGATGGGGACAAGCACTAATATTATATTTGATAGAATTATTTAATTATAATGATATTATTAGATCAATAGTTTTTCAATGTATTATTAATGTTTAATATCAATTATTTTTTAATGTTCTCAATGCCATTAATGTCTAAAATGATTAACTTATGAAATGCTATATATGAATCTTATTTTAATACTTTTTTGTTGGTTTTGTTGATTATTTACGTAATATGTTAACCATATTTGTGTTAAAAGAATAATAAATCTAGGGAATATTAATGATAATAATTGAGTAAAATTTTAACATATTTATGTGTAATATGGTAATAATAATATATTAATAGATCTACGAATTATTAATATTATTAATAGTATGGATTTATTATTATCCTTAATATAACTAAAATAATAATATTATAATAATTAATTATTATCTCAATAAATTATATTATTATTGATATAAATAATAATATTTTAATAATAGTATTATTCTTATTATTATTATTATTAATGGTTTGGCTAACTTAGTAATATAAATTTATTACTTAAGCTATCTAATATAAACTTGAACTTTCTATTTAAATCTAAATTTTAGATCAATAGCTATCTATAATAGATAATTTTAACCCATTAAGTTTGTTTAGAAAACTATCATTTAATAAATATAAGGAAAAGAAAATGAGGGATATTTCTAAAATGACAAAAAATGAAAGCAAAATTAAGGAGAAAGAAAATAGGTTAATTAAAAACTTCACTACATCATAATTAGGGAAAGAGAAAGGAAATAATTTTTTCAGTCACCTAATTTCTTTCACCCCTCTCAATTAATGATATGAACTAAGTATTTATTTCCTTTGTCTTTCCCTAATTATCATGTGGTGAAGTTTTTAATTAACCTGTTTTCTTTCTCCTTAGTTCCTCTTTGATTTTTGGTCCTTTCAGAAATCTCCCTCATTTCATTTTCCTTATATTTATTAGATGGTCCTTTTCGTAACTAACTTAATAGATAGCTATTGATCTAAAATTTAGATGTAAGTAGAAAGTTATGGTTTACATTAGATAGCTTAACTAATAAATTTATATTAATAAGTTACCCAAACCAATATTATAATAATAACAATAATAATATAATTTATGAGATAATAATTAATTTTATAATATTATTATTTTAGTTATATTAAGGATAATAATAAATCCATACTATTACTAATATTAATAATCCTTATATCTATTAATATATTATTATTAACATATTAAACATAAATATGTTAACATTTAACTCAATTATTATTATTAATGTTACGTAGGTTTATTATTTTCTAACACAAATATGGTTAACATATTACTTAAATAATAAACAAAACCAACAAAAAAGTATTAAAATAATATTCATATGTAGCATTTCATAAATTTATCATTTTTGACATTGATGGCATCCATAGCATTAAAAAATATATCGATATCAAACATTAATAATACATTGAATAACTATTGATCTAATAATATCATTATAATTAAATAATTCTATCAAATATAATATTAGTCCCTGTCCCCATCCTCTGGCCCAATCCAGTTGGCTAGTCAAATCTAGCCATTTCACGGTCAAATATAATCGTTGGCCTAGTCTAGTCCGATATAGCCATTTTCAAGTCAAACCTAGTTGTTGGAATATTTGCTCTCCGTATTTAAAATGCAACCATGATGTCATTCTTCAACTTCTCCTAATGATAAACCATACTCCTTGGTGCAAAACGTGTCGACAAATGTATTATTATGTGATTTACGCATAAATTTTTTTCTCATAAAACTTGATATGGATCCCAAATGCCTCAATTCAAAAACTAATATTAGTTAATAAATTTTAATATTATTTACTAACATTAATAAAATTTTAATATTATTATTAATATTAATTTTAATTTTAATTTTTGACATTAATTTAAATAAAATAATAGTAAAATATTATTGATAGTAAATTTTACATCATTGATAATTATTAATAACAATAAATAAAACTTCATTTACTCCAATGTTACATTGTGCCACAACATAGTGTGCGGATTCAGGTGCTTTACCTTGTTTGTATCATCAGTTATATCTTTTTGTTGGTTTCTTTTCTGCTCAATTTTGTCCCATGGTAGCTGCATGTTGAGGCATCATGTGATCCATTTCTTTTGTAGCGTATCCAGTGCAAATATGCCTTTTCTCCTTGAGAATGTCTACCCCCCCACCTCTAAAATATCTTCCTCTTCCTCTTCGACCACCTCTTCCTCTTGTAGAATCTTGAGAAGGATGCTTTTCTTTATGAGCAAGGCACACAACCTCTTCAAAAGATTTAGGGACTGTCTTCTTTCCAAAATATTTCTCTCTTTCAGCAAACTTTTTCAGAAGGGAGTCAAAGGCTATATCTTTGAGATTTCCATTTCCTTGCAATGACTCAAGATAATTGGAATAAGTAGGATAAAGTGCCTTGAGAAAAGCGATAAGAGGAATATCCGGTTCAACCTTAGTGGACCTGATATCATGCATTATAGACTTTACTTCAGATGCAAGAGCAAGAGGATCATTATTTTGCAATTCAAGAGTGAAGAGTTTGATCATGAGTTGAACAACTTCAAGTGCAGAATGTGAGTCATAGAGTTATTTCATCTTTTGTAAGGCTTCCAAGATAGTTCAATATGACGAAATATGGTGACTTGCCACTTCATTTATAGATGCTGCGATAAATGCATAAGCTTTGTTGTTCTTGTTCTCCCAAATGATGAGTTCTTTGTCTGAGGTAGGCTGTACTGGTTCATTCTCTCCGTCTCCGACACACACTCCTTTTCACAACTCATTGAAAATGAGGGTGTGTTTTATCATCCTGGACCATTCAGGATAGTTCTCCTTGCCAGTGAGAACTATTCCCACCATGGATATGATTGAACGCATTCTGTAAAGAAATATTCTTCTGATAGAAAAAATACTTCTGCCAATATATAGTAAAATTGTACTTCTGGTGGTAATTTTTTTTACATTTCAAAAGGGATTTTCTCCATGTACAGTCTTTGTCTTTAATGAAAATAAAATATAGATCAACTATGCATTCTCAGAAAATTTTCAAATTTCATCCTTATCATTTTTTAGCAACGTTCTTGAATTGTTTTACATGAAAAGGAAACAGAAAAAGGTGGAATATTGCCGCTACCATATGGACCCTTTAAAAATATTCAACACACAATATATATTGAATATGTTTGGCTGCAACATATATCGAATACCATACAACATACCCACTTCACTCTTAGAACGACCTTCAAGAAAGAAGGGAACACCAGCACACGATGACCATGTATAAAAGGATTGCAACTATCATATGGCTTTGAATGATTCATGTAGCATATCATTTAAAAATTCACAACAGAACATTAACGCAAGATTCACACAACGATTTTAACGAACCATACTATTTCAAACAAGAAGAATTCCATCATACGCTGCTCTCTTCAGCACATACGAACCAAAGTAGGAGTTTCGACCAACATTCATTCAATAAAATAAAATGATCTTCACCCCCATGACTGTGCACAATTGTTATGGGAGATTCAACTCATTACTCAGGGCAACAATCGACTTCATACATTTCAACAATTTTCTTTCAAATAATTAACACATAGTTTCTAGAGTTTATAGGAGAAGGTTCATCGGACATCAATGGAAAAAAGGTGGAAGATGCTGTGATAGAGAAAAATGACAGAGAAATCGAAACCGTCTCACCATTGGAACTAAAATTGGTTTTGGAATTGCAAAAGGCCAAAGGCCTTCAACATTTTAGGAAATTGTAACGAGAATTTGAAGGGAACACTGGATATTGGAAATGAAAAAAAGAAAGAAATTGTGGTCGGCAGGAGTATTCAGCAGAGGTACCTGATAACCTGCATGGAGCAGCATTCTGGTGACTGTGGCATCAACGTTCTGGTGACTGCGTGGAAAAGGCTACCAACGTTTATGAATAGACAACGTTTTTTAATGGAGAGACAACGCTTTGTATGGAAGGCTATTTTGAATGGACAACAGAGGAGCGTAGGAGCAGAATAGGGAGTTACAAAGGGCATAAAAGCTAAAAATAGGAGTTGGCTCTAATACAATGTCAGGCTAGGCAGTAACTCCATAAGGAAAAAATGATTCCTGTGTTCTATTCCATCACGTAGGTCTTCATTATATACATGAGGGAGAGACTTTTCATTTCATCTCCCGATGCTTGTTCATATTTCTTATTTATTTATTTACATATATTTACCCAATCACAAGGATTAGGTGTCAACATGTTCCATATTCACTTCGCTTTCCAGAAAGCCACCCTGCTACATTAAACTATGTATATATCAGGTGGGTGGCTGAAATTAATTGAGACCAGAGCAGATTATGAGCTAACCCAAAAAAACAAGTATAATGACTTCAGAGGAAATACATTATTGCGATTATTCCAACAAAGTGTATATCCTTTTGATGCCAAAGAAGTGTGTGGCATCTTGACAAACTATTTTAAACCCCTTTTATCTTATATCCATATATATTTGTATTTATTTTCAACATATACTAAAATCATTCTCTACTACAGAGATCTGTCTGTATTGTCTATTTTCTTATCTTATATTCATATTTGGATTTATTTTCAACATATACTAAAATCATTCTCTACTACAAATATATGTTTGTATTGTCTATTTTCTCTGAATTAAAAAAAAAAAGGAAACAACACCTTCATGCTCTTGCTACCAAGGAATCGGGGAGGTAATTTAGAATCGAGAGGCAATTTGATTATATAATTAATCTAGTTATATAATCAATATTACAAGACGCTTTCATGTAGAAAATATTTTATAACTCCGAGAATCTAAACTAGATAAAAAGAAGATGACAACAATCTAAGTAAAAAAAAAATGATAACAATCCATGCCACCACTCCACCTATTATCTCTAAAATTAATGTTGTCTTTTTGAATAATATCTCAACATTATTTTTATGTTTCATGATGTAACAGATATATGAAAAACATAAGATATACCTCTTGTCTGTGGACAGGAGAGCTTACTGTGTTCTCGAGCAACAGAGAAATCTCATAGTCATCCTCCTTTTTTTCCCACCTTTGAGACATTTCTCCTTGTGAAATTTCACATTCATGGAGTAACAAGATGTCATTCAATCTAAATCCTCATTCTTATCACAAGTGCCTTGTTTTCTTTTAGAAACTACTGGTCTTGTTCAAACTCAATATCCCCACATAATAGAGGTAATTTTTTAGGACCAGACAAAGAATTCGAAACCATGGAGAATTTTATTATTTGGTGTATATAACTCACCATAATCCTATAAGTTGCATAATCATATAAGTTGCACTGATGTTTGAAAATTTATTTGTTTTATATTTAATCATTATTTTTATATATTTAATAAACTAGTCTATTTTTTACTTGGAATTATCATTTTAGGACAGCTTTTTAATTATTGGTTCTATAGATGATTTTCTAAATGTGTTAACTAAATTAATTAATCTATAACTTCGACTAGCCTCTTTCATTTTGGATCCCCATTTTACCACAACTAACACAACCAAATCATTCAACAATTGTGCTTTGGCTAATCTTGCCCCAATTCAAGTCCGAATTTCATGAAGAGTCTATGTCATCACTTGCAATGTACTTAATATCTATGGGGAAGTTTATGTCCATCACATAATAAATATTTCAA
>APFE030027545.1:0-17779 GCA_000404065.3 Pinus taeda | reverse complement strand
ATTAGTTTATTATAATTTATGTTTTAAGTAATGTTTTTTGGTAGAAATCATATAAGAAAAATTTTTGGTTGACGTTTTGTATCAACAATTGTGGCTCATTATCAAGACCAGATGAAGAGGCAGATCATGCCATGGTCTCCTCTTCATCTGGTCTTAATAATGAACCGCACTTGTTGGTTCAAAGCTAAAAATTTCTCTTATGTGATTTCTATCAAAAGAATTTGCTTAATTCATTATGGATCACAGAAACTTGAATAAAAAATAAATATAAATAAATAAATGAAGTTATTAAATAACTATTTTAAGAAGTTTCATTATTTCTTAACAAGAATGATTATCATTGTTAAATATTAATTAGATGGATTTTAGCTCACACAATTTTCAACTTAATATGAATATTTCCATACCATTTAGGAATGACATTATTTTTATAACAAAAATACTTGTACTTTAGAGATATTAGTTGAGTGGTTTGGTGGATAACTTATTTTTTAGAGATATTAATTGAATGGTTTGGTGGATAACTTATTTTTTGAATAACTAGGTTCAAATGTCCAAAAACATATTGTTATTGACCTTTCTAAAAATTTAACATTAATAACAAACATTTAACATTTTACTATTATAATAAGAAATAATGAACCACACAAATGCATTTAAAAACTTAAACTATCCCTATTATTTTGTCTAGATCATAACTTAGATCATAACTTTTATTAGTGATACTAACGGGAAAGTAATATAGGTAGACTTTGGTGTATTAAGCTATGTGTAATGTTAAGTTCATAGTGAGGTTCTTTGCATCTTTTTTGTATTTTCTACCTCTTTCCTTCTCTAATTTGGTTGTTTCCACGTATTTTGTGTAAAGATCACAAAACAATGAATATGTTGGTGTCTAAAGATACCATTGTTTGTATCTCATTGGATATCATAGGAAAAACCATGTGTTGTGAGAAACCTCGAGCTAAAAAATTATAGGTAGTTTGACCGAGTCAAGTTTACCAGAACCATTATAATAATACCACTTAAACTTGACTTGGGGAAATTAAGCAGATCCAAATCATTCATTAACCATCTCAAATAAGTTCTCATATTGCACCCCTCAAACTAGGATACTTCAAGTGATCCATTCCACAACTTGATAACTCCATGCTCGACTACACTACATGTATGCTTAATCAAAATCTTAAGACCTAACTACAAAATGTGCTCTACCCAACATATATGTCTTAACAATCAGTTTTACAACTTCAATATAACTACTTTGAACCAAAACCATTCACACGTCCCATTCTAGGTCCTTTATTAAACTATAACACTATTAACTTGATCTCTATTTTCGAAAAATAGCACTTCTACCTCTGCCTATATTTCTAATTTTTCTGATCGATATCTTTACCTACCCGTTCCACTACTCGAGCCCTCTCTCCTCGTATATCCGACCCATACTTTTCATCCTCATAATTTTGCACCCTCTTCCGATATTTTCTTGGTACCCTTGATTGCATCATAAGTGTTTTCCTTCTCTGCTCCAATCTTTCCCTACATTCCTAATTTTAAATTTTTCCGTCTTTTTCCTTTGCTTGTGTGCCCGCCTGACTCACTAAAACATGAGCTACTTTTTTATATTGTCATATCTTCTCTTTCGTAGCTTCCCGAGCCTCTGTAACCTTCTGCATGGTGGCATTCTGAGCCTTGGCCACCTTTTGCTTTGTAAAATCTAGTCTGATGCGCCAGTATTGGCAGCAACTTCTTCCTCTTAGTGCAATATTTTAGCAATGTTGTCATAGACAACGTTGGCAACGCATTCGCTCTTTTGAGAATTTTCGAGGTTCTTCACCACCACTCTTTTCTGTTGCTCTCTCCCAAGACCCCTTGGTTCTTTGGGATGCTTTAACCATTTTCTGCTCAATGGATTCTATCATCTCACCCTCCTTTTCTGCCATCTAACAGGCCTTGTACCTATTCCACTATTCAATTTTAGATCTTCTCTCTTCATCACCTTGTCGAATTTTGTATCTGATTATGTCTTCGACTATATCTCCAGCTGCAACCTGTTTTATGTCCTCTAGGACTATGGCTTCGGTTTCTTCACCGACGATGGCCGTATTTCCACTTGGTTTGATCAATCATATCCTAACTAAACACGTTGGCATGAAGACTCAAATTAATGGTATTTCTAGTAGCATTTCTTTTTCGACGCACTCATGTAAAGAAAAGGATGATTCTCAATGGAATCTATCCCACTTTCTCTGACGCTGACCTTTGTTCAAACACGAATGTTGTTGTAAATCAAAGCGGCTCTCTTATCTCGAATGTGCTTCAATGCTACCGGCTGGTGCTGTAGCTACGATATAATGCCACCACTCTGGTTTTTGTTTCAAGAAAATTTCCGCGTCTCTCTTCACTTTCTTGACTTATCAATGTCACCCGATTTCTTAAAATCTTCTTTCCTGCTCCTTTCACAACTTTCTGCACACATATTTATTCACATTTCACAATTTTTTACACATATTTTACGAGGCTATCCGAGAAGTTAAGACCGGAAAACACTAAGAAAAATGGTGGTGTTCAAAGACAATGTTGTTGAGTTTCTATGAATCACAAGTAATAATTTATTAAGAGTTTTTCAACCTTTAAATAAATTGTATTCCACCTAAATATTAGGATAAAAACCAATCATGAATTATTTAGCCAAGTAGAATTTACCAAAACCACTCTAGCATTTTAGACTAATTACAATATCCAACTTATTGACTCTGGCCAAGAAAAAGAGTTGTGTAGATATATATATTAATGAATACTAGCTATAGTGATTCTCACTCGCTATAATCTATCTATAATATCGGCTAATTTATTATTTCTGCATCTATAAAATAAATGGTTCCTTCCTTGTAAATAAAATACCCTCGCATCAATCATCATTTTTTATCCTCATTCATCTGCTTTAAAAACATTTATTATTTACCTCAGCGGTTTATTTATTTTGTAATGCTTTTGATTTTAAAGCAAAGAACATGTTATTTCAATATCCTATTTCAGTGTACATGAATCCCTCTTAATGCCACATCTCAACATTATATAAAGATTAACAACTATTTACATTACTATTATTATGAAAACGAAAGCTAGTTTTATGGCTAACACAAATACAACATTTTGGCCACATCCAAGTTATAAATTCACAATTTTACATTTCACATTCATGATTTTAGTATTAGCCCTTGATGATTGTGGAGTTGAGTAGCAAAAACATAGCCATAAGACATTTTGGGCAGATCCTACTCATTATTTCACAATTATGTATTTCATATTCGTGATTTTTGTATCAGCCTTTAATGATTGTTGAGTAGAGTAGAAAAAACATAATCGAGCAAATAAATTTTAATTTCCAAAAATAATAATAAATAAACGTGATAGCACAATAATCAAACACAAAAATTGACACAATGTTTTATGTGGTATTCTTATTATTTGAGGGGTATTTACAACGACCAACTCACATACATGAATTATCCAACCATTGAATAATCTCTCTCTTCATTTTATGTGTTCTTATTGCCTCTAGACTTACATGAATAAATAGATTTTTTCTAAATCTATCCATAACTTTTAAAGAAGTTATATAAGAAACTTTTTACATAAACAAAAAAGATATTTCTTTATGTTTCTTCCAAAACGTAGATTAGGAAAAACAGCCCAAACCAAAGGAACCAATTCTAGCTATTATCCCAAGAATATAGAGGATTAGTTGGAAATTTCTAAAAATCTCCACCTTGACAAAAATATTTACCTGATATATCATGCCCAAAATATTCATCACCTTCCTTGCAAGCCAACAGAAGTTAGCCACCATGTTTCGACTTCTCTAATGGTTTTATGAACATATCTACATAATTTTACTTTGTATTGAGTTATTATAGAGCCACCACTCCACTTTCAACAATAACTCTCAGGTTGTTAGGCTTGCAGGGGATCATGCTACCAGACCAGAACATATCAATAAACAAAAAGGATTCTGAAAAGGACTATTGGCAACCTCCTCCAAGAGGCTTTTTGAAATACAATATTCATGGGGCCTCAAAAGGGAACCCTGGTACAACGGACTATGGGGGGGTTCTGAGGGATGAAGCAGGTAATATCCTCTCTCTATTCCACTATCATTTAGGAAAATCCACCAATAACATGGCAGGATTAATGGCGTTGGAACAGGGCCTAGATTTTTTGAAGTAGGAGAACTGTCACAATGTGATGATTGAAGCCGACTCTGAGTTAGTTATTAACTCGGTAAAAAGAATTCATTGTGGATCAGCGCTGGAGAAAGTCTCTGAGCACTGGAAATTTATCTAGGGT
Organism: Pinus taeda; assembly: GCA_000404065.3. Taxonomy (NCBI): domain Eukaryota; kingdom Viridiplantae; phylum Streptophyta; class Pinopsida; order Pinales; family Pinaceae; genus Pinus; species Pinus taeda. Next base: position 13,426 of record APFE030027545.1, on the reverse strand, counting down.
TTCCAGAGAATTCATGGTCACCTTTAGGGTCTTAACGCAATCAGGTTCAATCATGTGCACAGAGAGGCTAACAAACTAGTGGATTTCTTGGCCAACCAAGATGTTAGCTGCAAGGAAAGAACAGCTCTGACAGGGTGGCAAGCAATACCAAAATGCATTTTAAAAACCCATAGTCATAACCTAGCGGAAAAGGACAAAGAAGTGTTTTGGAACAAAACTAAAAAGGATAGGTCTCGATGATCATTTTGCGGATGGTTTCTCTCATTTGGGTTAAATAGGTAGAAGGTTGGCCCTGGTTGGTAATGGAAGATACGATAATCTCATCTTCAAGAATCCCTAGTGTTTGGCGAGAGTTTTTCTTAGTCTAGAGAAAAGATTTGGAGAACAACCACCAACAGTGGAGAAGGAGGCATCATCATCCAAATTTCCATATTCAGGTGATAAAACCACCGGCCGAGTTGTTTTTGGGCGATTGCACTGCTTTCGAACAAAAAGTGGTTTTGGAGAATGGGTTGTGATACCATACGAAGCCTGACACGTGGAGGAGGGTTGGGGCCGAAAACCACCCTCCTCATACATTAAAGTTCAAAAGCATCTAGTCTTGCGATAGTTAGCTCACCTATCCATTCTCGAAAAGCCATTCAATGATCAGGATTTATCATGTGGTTTTGTGGGGTTGGGAGGTTAAATGTCATGTTTCTTCTAGGAGCGATATGCATATCAATCGTCAGATTAAGAGAGGAATTTGGACGTTGGTGATCAAAGAGGCAAGTTAATGGATCGTTTTCCCGAGATTTTGTGGGGAAGGCTCACGTGGCCAACTTTTCACGTTGCTTATTTTTTTGTATGTAACTTAAAGAGTTAGTGTGGTACATTTCAAGGGTGGGTGTGTCTTTTTCTAGTAGGGAAAATGTCTGTTTTTCCTAAGTCCACAGGGTTCGGTGAACATTTTTATATATTGTAAAATCTCTGCTTCAATGAAATAGAAGGTCTGTCTCTTGCTTTAGCAGAAGAAACAATAACTTGTGTTACAAATTTTTATTTAACACGTATATGTTTTGTCTTACTATAATAAGTTGGATTCCTTGCAAAATGAATTTCTCTAACTATCACAAAATACACCGACCTCGTTTTGCATCTTTCCAAACTCACATAGGAAACCTTTTAATCAAATTGCCTCTTTGCAAGCATGTGAAATAACTATGTATTCTACCTCAGTAGTGGATAAATAAAATATGTGATGAACCTTTGACATCCAACTAACAGGTCCACCTACAAGAGTAAAATCATATTGAAAAGTGGATCTCCTCTTCTCCAAGTCACCTGCAAAATTTGAATCAGCATACCTAAGACTAAATCAATACTACCATTATAGGCGATACAATAATTACCTGTTCCCCTAAGATACCGAAGCACCCATTTCACTATTGTCCAATGCTCCTCATCTGGGATTTCCATTTATTTATCGACAACACAAATTGCATATGAAATATTGGGCCTTGTACTGACCATCGCATACATTAAAAATCATATTGCATTAGCATATGGTACATGAGATATATACTTTTATTCATGATTATTAGGATACAAACATGAATAAAGCTTGAAATAGGAAGCTATAAGGATTTGAATAGGTTTCACATTATTCATTCTAAATCTCAGAGTTATTTTCTCCACATACTTCTCTTCGGATAACTATAAATTACCATTTTCCCTGTCTTTGTGTATGTCCATGCCCAAAATTTGTTTTGTTGCTCCAAGATCCTTCATTTTGAAAGTCATAACTCAACCTCTAACCTGCTGATCTCAACGATGCTATTGCTTGTTACAACCATATCATCAACATATAACACCAAAATAATGAATATGCCATTTTCAAACTCTCAAAAGTAAACACAATCACCATACTCACTTTTGGTAAAATTGTATCTCATCATGAAGGAATCAAATTTTGTGTACCACTGCCTTGAAGACTACTTCAGGCCATACAATGACTTCTTGAGTTTCCAAAACAAATCTCTTCTTTTTTATTTTGAACAAACTATTATGGTTGGTCTATCTATCTACTATTCTAATATATATAAATATAATATATATATATTATATATATATTATATTCAAATCTTCATGTAAGAAGGTTGTTTTAACATCTAGTTGCTCTAAATCTAGATCAAGTAATGTAACTAATGTTAACGCAACTCAAATTGAAAAAATCTCATGGAAATCAACACCTTCATTTTGAGAATATCCTTTTGCAACCAATCTTACTTTGTGCTCCTGGACAATATCAACAACACTTTTCTTCAATTTGTAAGCCTACTTGCAACTGACAACATTGTTATCCTTACGAAGTTCCACCAGATCCCATGTCTTATTTGTTTGTAAGGCATCCATTTCCTCTTTCATTTATACTTTCTATTTATTACTACCAGATACTTCCATTTCTTTGTGACAATAAATAGATTCTTTGTCATTAGTAATCAAATAACAAATGTAGAAAAATCATCATACCTTTTAGGAAAAGATTTGATTCGTGTACATCTCAGTAGAATTTGTTGTGGTAATTCCTCAGTTTGTTGAGAAATTTCTGTATCCATATCTTATTTTGTAGGAGTTTCTTCATGAACATATTCACGATCCTCCTTCCTTCAAGATGATTCATTTTCCAATTGAACTTGTTGAATTTGTTGTGCTTTTTCCTATTTCATTTCACCATCTATATCTGAATTTATGAGTGATGATTCATCAAACATGACATCTCTATCAATGATGATTTTGTGAGTAGTAGGATCCCGTAATTTATATCACTTAAATCCATCACCATATCCAACAAAGATTAGCCTTTCTGATTTTGGATCTAACTTAGAACGATGATTCTTTCGAATAAAATCATAGATATCACAACCAAAAACTTTAAGATTTGAATAATCACAAGGTTGGCATATCCACACCTCTTATGTAATCTTACAACTAATTGCAGTTAATGGTTACCAATTTACAATATAGAATTCTCTAAGAATTACTTCAGCCTACAATTCCTTCTACAACTTTTCATTATTGGGCATACTTCATTCACTCTCTAGAAGAGTCCTATTCATGTGATCAATAACACCATTTTGTTGACGAGTATAATCCGTGGGCTTATGTCTTTTGATCCTAGTTTCGTTGCACTAATATTTGAATTCCCTTGAACTAAACTCAATTCCATTGTTAATTCTCAAACAGTTAATTGTATTTCTAGTGATATTTTCAAAGAAATCTCTATATTGTTTAAAAGCATCAAATACATAAGATTTTCTTTTTAGTAAATAGATACACACCTTTCTAGAGTAATCATCTATAAATGTTACAAAATATGAATATCTTCTAAAAGATACTTTAGGAAATGGTACTGAAATATCTGAATGGAAATGGTACCTCAATAAATTCGTACGAAGAGAACTAATTCCTATGAAGACACATATGATTGGAAGCAACAAAATATAGAAACCAATTATGATGATGTTGATAAATAGTAGAAGTGGGTAACACCTCATCAACAATACTTGCATTACTTTCAACTGAATTAGCTTCCTTTGTATAGTCTGTTTTAGCAACTTGTTCCATTATTATCCAACAATATTAAGATGCCCTAATTTCTTATAGTTTAACACTTTAACTTACCCTTCTTCCCTCTTGACTTTGATCTTGATGTGTCTCTTAAATTTTGATGTTTTTCTTTTGATCGAAGTTTGTCCACCATTAATTATGATGTTGAGGTTTCAAGGCTAGATTTTTGTCATGTTTCCTTATATAACACAACTCCCACAACAACATCAAAATCAATGGTATCCGTAGAAATAAAATTGATAGAGGTTACAAAATGATCCCAAGACTCAGTCAAAGAATACAATAGTGTAATTTCTTTGTCTCCCCCTTCGATATTTACATCTATACTTGACAACTGACATAAAAGAGTATTTAAAGAATACAAATGATCATAGATATTTATACCTTCCTTCATAAGAAATACTATATAACTAGTGACTCGGGTAGATTATGTTTTTCAAAGACTTCGTCATATAAAGGATTTCTAACATGGATTATAAGTTTGGAGTTTTTTTCTCTCTAATGATGTTAAATAACACATCATCTGCCAAGCATAAAAAAATAACATCAAGGGCTCTTGTATCCATGTCCTCCCACTATTCATCATCCATTTCCATGAGTTTCTTTCCCTTCTAATCAAAGATTTTGCCGCTCCTTGATGTACAACCATATCCTCCATCTTAACCTTCCATAGCTCAAAGTTATTATTTCCATTAAACTTGTCAATTTAAAACTTCACAATCTACATCTTTGGAATTCACATGAACCTTTTCGAAGAACTATGATAGTTCTTTCTCAGTTTAGTAGTGAAAACTTAAACTGCGAAAAAAAATTAATTGCAAAAAACAATGGAAAATAAAAAAATATAACAAAATAATCAAACATAGAAATTGAGGCAATGTTTTACGTAGTAAAACCCTCCTTGTGAGGGAAACATCCACGAACAATGATAATCAATATTCTTATTGTTCAAGCTATATTTACAACAACCAACTCACAAGCATACATTATCCGTCCATTCTACATAATCTCCATACATTTTATGTGTTCTTATTGCCTCTACAAGCTTACATGGATAAATAACAACATGTCCGATTTTTTGTAAATTTGGCCAGAAATTTTAAAGCAGTTACATAAGAAACTTTTTCCATAAAAAAATAAAATAAAATTATTTGTATGTTTTTTCCAAAATTTAAAAACAACCAAAACTAAAGGAACCAAATTTAGTTATTATCCCAAGAGTAGATGGAAAAAGTTGGCAACTTCTAACAATAATTCTACTATTGTTGTATTCTTTTTTTTGTTGAAGCAAGAGTCCTAACTTATAATCATATTAGACAAAAAAAGGATTAATTACGTAAATTACAACCGACCCAAAGGAAACGGGGGAGAAAGAATTAACTATCCCACACAGGGTAAGGGGCAGCGAGACAAAGGCTGAACAGTTATGCCATGGGCTCACCCCCTAACTATAAGTCCTTCAAAATATAGAAGCAATAAGATCTGTTACAACAAAGTGAAAAAAGGCATACAAATAGGAATTAAAACCGGACCCAAAAAGAGATTATAAACCAAACTATACAGATTTCAGTTCTGAAAGGGGAGTAAACATTTCTTATGTGTTCTGCCCACAATTTAGTGATACCCACCATGAAGTTGAACAAGCATGGACGATAATAATGAGGCATGACTCTCAATGGGCCCACCAACATGCATAAAGAACCTGGGCCGTCGATTCGCATCTCAAGATCCAATAGTTGATGAACATATTGGATGGAAAAGAAGCCTATAATATACCCGCCTGATGAGGGCGGTATTCTCTCTCCTACTATTTCCACGTGTTGCATATTGAGTGGAATTGGGCTCAAATCTATGAAACCACTTCCGGAGTTTAGAGCTTCCAATGAGCTGAAAACCACCTTGAGGGTATTATTGAAACGAAAGGTTATTATGAGGAAGGTTTCGAGTCCGTTGAGGAAGTAAAGACTTTGACTTGGACCCATCAAATTGCAATTTGAATCTCCACCCTTGATCCTCAGCCGTTTGATCCAGTGGATGAGAGGAATATCCATTTAAAGAAAAGTAGGAGGGATTCCAGCCATCCGAGTTCTCGAAACCTATTGACTAACCACACTGGTTCACTGTATCCATTGCCCCTAGTTATATACCTATGGTGGGATTTTGTGGTCCTTCTACCAGAAGACTCTTCACCCCCTCTTCCCACCGAGGAAAACTGAGTTGATCTGTGTTAGGAGAAAGTTTTGAAAAAATCCTCATGATGTAGATCATCTCCCACCCAAGGACTCTATGCTTGAGTTGTTCTATACTGGTAAAGCTAACAAAGGCTTGCGTGTCGCCTTCAAAATTATGTCTAGGAAACCACTTCATGTTGATTATGTATCTACAAAGCCCAACCTCTTCTACTGCTGACCTTCTCTTTTCTGATGTATCTCTCAGTCCTTATTTTCCTGGTTGAGACAGTCATCTCTCACTCTACCCTGTGGAACCTCTTGCCATCTTTACTTATTGCTGCTTCTAGTGTAGAGAGCACCTTTATTAGCTAGTATGTCCGCCAATTTATTAGCCATCCTGCGCACATGTGTGAAACTTAAGGTTCTCATGTTCTGAAGGTGGAGATGGATTCTTTGATAGACCTGAAGAAGCCTCCAGTGTCTTGAGACCTTCTCTAGAGCCGAACCACAACAGATTATATTGACCGAATTGATGATCAACTCAGAATCTGCTTCAATTATGATGTTCTGAAGATTGTCGTCTGGTAGGATTTCTAAACATTGCTCTAGTGCCATTAGCTCGTCCATATTGTTTGTGGCTCTTTCCAAATTGAAATGAAAAATCTATTGTATGTAGCCCTTTTGATCCCTAATCACACCACCATACCCAGCGACACCTGGATTTCCTTTTGAGGGCCCATCTATGTTACATTTCAAAAATCCCTAAGGGGGAGGATGCTAGAAATATTTATCAGTGGTTGGTTGCTTTACCAACCTATTCTTGCCTTGAGGAATAATCCCCTGCATACCCAACTAAAGAAGTATTTTCGCATCAGAATTTGAGGGGAGATTTTTAGGGGGTGTTTGCATTAAAGTTCCAACCGTCTCCTTGAGCTGTCTTAAAATTTGTTCCATGATGCTCTTGGTGGAACTTTTTTTATTTTTGAAAATTCTATTATTGCGTTCTTTCCAGACATCCTATATTATAAAGCTTGGAGTTAAAGCCCAAGATTTGCTTATCGTTTCATAATCTGAGAAGTTTCTCCTTAAGTTGCTTAGGTTATTGGTAATGCTTCCTCTCTCCCTATCTGTTTGTCTGAATATTAAGGCAATACCATCCCACAATGTGGAGGCAAATATGTAGGTGTTGAGAAGGTGCTCCATTGTCTCCTCTTGTAATTCACATAGATGGCATGTGGATGGGCCCAAAATTCCCCGTTTCCATATATTCTCCCATGTCAGAATCTTCTTATTATGTACTAGCCACATGAATAGCTTAATTTTCATCCATCCTTGGTTCTTCCAAAGATTCTTCCAAACCCAATTTGGTTTTGTAGAATCAAGCTCAAGGGCTTTGCGTTTGGCCTATTTAAGGTTAAAGGTTCCTTCATTGTTATTTCCCCATCTAAGTTGGTTAGAATCAATTGATATCAATATTTTTCATTGATCCAGAATGGTTGTTAGAGCATTAGCCTTTTCTTTCAAGGGGCTATTATCCATGTATTCCATTTTCTTCCAAGTTCTCCATTTTCTTTTTGTATTTATATGATCTGAAAAATCATTTACCCATAGTAACCCTTTGGTATTACTATCATTCTTGAGATCCACAAAGCCGTCTCTTAACAAATTAGGTTCTTGCTGCCATTATCCTCCCAAAACCAAGCTAGGTCTCCCGCTCTAATTTCCCAGATTATTTTGAACTATGGCTCTATTCTCCCAAGCTTTATTCTAGACGTGGGAGCCTTTTATGATGCTAGACATCCTTATGTGGTCCTTGTCTTGCCAATTACCTGCATATTTATGGTTCCAAATTTGAGCCCAAGGAGCATATGAATCTTTTATCCATCTCCATCATAATTTTTCCCCCAAGACTTTATTTAGTACTTCAAGATCATCCAGTCCTAAACCTCTGTGGTTTTTAGGTTTACAATTTTTTTCCCAGGCTATCTAGGCCCATTTCTTCCTTTCCTCCCCTTTACCCCATAGAAAATCTCTTTGGATATTACTGCATTGTTGCATAACTCCCTTTGGAAATGACAGGGCTGAAAACATGAAGATGGGGATTGTTTGAAGGACATATTTTGTAAGCACCAGTCGGCCCACCAAGTTCAATAATTTGTTTTTCCATATTCGAGTCTTTCCCTACAACTTATTAAGCACATGCTCCCAAACAGTCTCTTTTAGAGGTTTGTCTGTGAGCGGTACTCCCAAATATTTGGATGGTACCATATCTCTTTGAAATCCTAGAATTCTGGAGATATTCGCTGGATAGAAATGTTAGTATTGAAAAAGAAAATCTTTGATTTGGAGAGGCTTACCTCTATACCCACCACCATAGCAAAGTCACTAGGGATTTGTTTGTAAGCTAGTGCTTCTTTGACCGTGGGAATGCCTTGTAGCATGGTATCATCTACAAATTGTTGATCGGTGAAAGCTTGCTCTTTCCCAAAAAGTTTGAGACCCTGGATCTTACCTTCTTTTTTAGTGGACTTGATGGCTCGTCAAACTCCTTCCATCATAAGAATGAAGAGAAAGGGGGAGAGAGGATCTCCCTGCGTGAGGCCTCTTGAAGGTTTAAAGGTCTTAGATGGAGAACCATTTACGAGAATTGAAAAACTAGAGGAAGTCACGAGGGCCATAACCCATCTTACTCAGTTGTGATCAAATCCAAAAGCTAGAAGGACCTTCCTAATGTAGGTTGAATTTAACTTATCATAAGCCTTTTCTAGGTCCAATTGCATAATCATACCCACCTAGCTTTTACTCATCAATGAATGAACTACATCATGTGCTTGAATGATATTATTGAGAATTTGTCTGCCCTCCATATATCTCGTTTTCTCCACAGAAGCCAGAGTATGAAGAAAGGGTTTAAGTCTATTGGCTGTTATTTTGGATATTATCTTGTACACCAGATTGCATAAAGCTATAGGTCTAACTCTGTCCGGTGTCATAGCATTGTCCTGTTTGGAAATCAAGGAGATGAATGATGTATTGATCACTTTCAATATTGTTCTATTATTCCTGGAGTCCTCCACCACATTCAGAATATCTTGCTTGACAATACTCCAACATGCTTTAAAGAAATGTACATTGAAACCATCTGGGCCTGGTGCTTTGAAATTCTGCATTTCTTTGATGACTTCGCTAACCTCCTCTTCGTTCATTGGCCTATTAATATTATAATTATCTTCTCTTGTTACTAGCTTAGGAATGTGCTTAGTGAAGTCCGTGATAAATTGTGATCTATCTAAGAGAGGTTCGTCTGCTATGCTTTGAAAATGTTGAAACAACATAGCTTCTATTTCTTTATGGGTATTAATATGTTGGTCTTTGGAGTCCTTGATCATAGAGATCTTGTTGTGAGACCTATGCTCCATTATAGATATGTGGAGAAACCTTGTGTTTTTCTCCCCTTATTTTAGCCATTGTACTCTTGATTTTATATTTCCTCTCGTTTGCATAAGTCCTCCCACTCCTATTGATCCTTGTTGGCTTTTTCATTTCTTTCCCCTTTAAATCCATCTATGATAAGGGTTTGATTAATTTCCTGCATTTTTTTCTCAACAACTTTTTTCGTTTCAAAAATATTGCCAAACTCATTCTTATTCCAATCTTTAAGCCTGAGTTTCATGTGTTTTGATATTTTGTGTAATAGAAACATTCTCATTCGCTGGATCTCCAGATCTTCTTTCTACCATTTTTAAATGTTTTTAATGAATTCTGGATGGGTGACAAAGATATTTTCAAAACTAAAAGATCTGTTCTTTGGGGCTCCAATGCCGGTCACCTCAAATTGAACAGGCAAATGGTCCGAGCCACCAAAAGGGAGAATTCTTGGTATCACATCAAGGCCTGAGAGCATGAGGTCCTCTGAGATAATGAATCTGTCTAACTTAGAGGCTACTTGAGGCTCTCCTCCTCTTTTGTTGTTCCAGGTAAAGAGGCCATTACTTGTATTTGTATCAACTAGCTTCATGTTGTCTATAAAATTCTGAAATGTTGTAGAGTCTTTGCTTAGGGTTCTGGTCCCACCTCTTTTTTCCGATAGGAATTTGATTATGTTAATGTCCCCACCCAGAATCCATGGTAATCCTAGATGTATCTCTCTTAGATCCTCTGCAGAAGTGAGTAGTCTAAGTTTATCATCAGGTCTCTGAGGGCCATAAATGTTTGTGATTAAATAGATCTCCTTGTCTCCCATAGGTTGAATAACCACTGATAAATAATTCGTAGATGCCTTAGCATCCACTATGACAATCTTTTCAGGGTTCCAAAGTGTTAGAATGCCTCCTGCTGTTTTTTCTGCCTTGACTTCTAGAAATTCATATCTATTGAGCCATTTTCTGTGTGTTTCTCTTATTTTTTGAATTGAACATTTAGTTTCATGGATGAAAATCATATCTGGAGTTTCTTGTTTCATTCTATTATTAAGATTCCTTTGCTTCCTTTTACTTCGTAGACCTCTAATATCCCAAGATCTGAGCTTCATTAAGAAATATTTGTAAAGGAGTACCTGGATAGATCTTTCATCTTACCTGAATCTATCATTAGTTTTCCACATTCTATCATAACTCATTTTGTTTCTTTCTTCCCCTTTTTCTTCCTAGGTTTCTGGGAGTGAGTCTTGATGTCGTTTTCAAGGTTCTCACCCCTTCTTTGTCCTGTCTTTCGAGGTTTCTTTTCCCTCCCAACCCTTTCGCCTGAGTTCTCCACAAAAACAGTTGTTGCACTCTCCTAAAGTCCTCTTAAGGTAGTTAATCCATACCTTCCATGGTCCGCTGTTTTAGGAATCTTTCCAAATGTAGATGTTCTCTTTTAAGATGATCCTGCAGTTTATGATCCTCTATTTAAACCTCACTCGAGGTCATTTCTTGGTCCATTTGAAGTTCCATGTTGCTCAACATAGCCTCATTTTTCTGGTTAATGTCCTATGTCTTCTCCCTATCTTCTTCCTTTCCCTTCTCCCTTGGTCTGTCCTCCACAGCCTGATTTGACTTTGTTACCTCTTCCTCTTCTTCTTGTATCTTGTACCTATTATGACTTGCCACAGTGTGGGTTTTTTTGTAACCTTCTCCCTCCTTTACCTCTATTTCCCACTTCATGAAAGCTCTCAATTTCTTTCCCTATTGTAGCTTTACTTCTACTCTCTATATTGTCGAGAGGGCAGTCTCTGAATAGATGCCCATTTTCATGGAATTTGCGATATCTAAAAGGAACATGTCCATAATTCGATGTTTGCACCCATTCTTCATCAAAAACTTCTAGGATCACCTCATCCAATAGAGCTCCAAAGTGATCCATCTCAACACATATATGGGTAAAGGAGGTGTACTTTCCCCTTCTAGATGCCTCAGATATTTTAACAAAATTCCCTAATTTATTTCCTGTTATTGATAAAGATTCTAGTTGTTAGTAATCTAGTGGTAAGGAGTAGAGTCTTACCCAAACCAAGACTGAAGTGAAAGTCTCATGCTCTGAGACAAACTTCATCATCCAAGGCTGCATATGGAGGCCTACAGCTACAAAGAAGTAGGGCCCTCCTTCAAACACCCTGTCTTTATCCTCGATGCTAGTAAACACTATAGTGAAGAAAGCCTTTGACCCAAGATGTAGGTCTATATCGCATTTAGGTTTCCAGTGACATTTAGTCCACGTATGTAATGCCTTCTCTGTGGGACATAACCCCATGAATTTACAAATTATAGCATAAGTCCTCATGTGATCCCTATGCGCTTGTAGTGCTAGATCACTTAACACCACTCTGGGTATGATAGCGGTCTTAGGCTTACATGGACCATTTTGTTTTTTGTCTTCTCGTTTATGTCTCTTGTCCTCTTGTCCTTTTTATTTTTTATGTCTCCCTCCATCCTATTATTCTACTCCTATGTGTTGGTGTTGTCTCATTTCCCTCCTCCTCAAAAACCTTTTTCGACCTCCAACGATTTCTTGCCTCAACTAGAAACCGTTTGATTGTAGGAGGGAGTGGAGCTCCCCCTTTTACACCCCTCCATGGTGTTCAACACCTGAATAACTTTTGTAAACCCTAGCTCTTACTAGTCATTGCTCCTTCCCTCTACCTTGGACTCCTCTTCTGCTATTGTTGTATTCACCCGGGATAAATTTAGGACATTTGTATATCGCATTAATCAAGAACGTATTATTTTGTATAAAAATAAGTAATATATTTAAATTGATATATGACTATAATTTTCAATTTTATGATTAAACCTTAATGTCAAGGAATTTAAAATAAAAATATATATTAATATTGTTATTTTTGCATGTTTCACATTCATATAATGAGTAGGAAAAAATATTAAATACGTGATGACATAGCTTTTGGCATAACATTTAGACTATATTTTATAATTGAGGAGAAAATAGAATAAATTTAATTTGTTAGGCCTTAAAAATATGTCTTAAATACATAATTTATTTATATTTAATAATATATAAAATATATTATTTTCTTTAAACATATAAGTTAATTATATTTTTACTTTACGTTAGGATTTTATGAAAATGAGAAAATTAGATATAATAAACAAGCAATAAATATTTAAACCATGATTTGCATTGAACAATTTAAATTAGGGAAAAAAATATTAATAAATTTATTATTGACTTTGCCTAAAACACAGCCAAACCGACCAACAACTTCACCATTTAACTCTCACTCATTATAATCTAGAAACTTTAAGTCTTTTAATGACTTAAGTGCATGTAATACCATGAGCTTAATACTATGGGTCACTAATACCTAGTGCCCAAAACCACAAGCCTTAACCATAATTATTGACACAACCTGAACTCTACCATTGGGTCATGTTTATCTAACAATCCTATGTTTAAATTTGAATTTGGGTTTTCCTTCACCAAATCCAAACAAGCTAGCCAAGTGGGTCAAGTTAATCTAATAATCCCCTTTTTAAACTTGATTTTGGGTTTTCCTTCACCAAATCCATACAAACTAGCCAACTGAGCTAGCCACCACTCACCTCTAAGCCCTACCTGTCACGCCCCTACACCTGTGGTAGTCTTTCAACCACTTATAGTGAGGTGCGGCACCACCGAACACTTTCTTTTCACCAATACTTTTGTTCATGGACTACACCTTAACATTTGATACTTAGTTTATTTTTCTTTGCCAAGTATTATTATTAGCATTTATATTAATGAACACCCATACACATCCATTATCCACAACAATTCTACATATACAACTCAATTGCAATAGTTTAATGGTAGGGGAAACTCACTGAATGAGAGTCTACCCGATTTCAATATATTTTCAATTTTTATACAAATACAAGTATTACCTTGGAAACCCCAAGTTTCATACTTAGACAAATTTTAGACTTCATGTCTTGCCACTGAGCTGCCCACCTCGTGCACACCTTGCACGGTGGTTACTCTCACAATCCACACTTAGCCAAATTTTCACTTACTCAACCATCAGGCAGCACCTTCGTGCAGCCCTACACGAACCATTCAACCGTGGGTGGGTGCCTTCGTTTCCACCCTCACCCGAGTTCGTTTCACCATCGGGCGAGCACCTTTCCTGCAACCCTCCACCCAAGTTCACTGTTGGGTGGGAGCCTTCG
>APFE030027531.1:25457-43503 GCA_000404065.3 Pinus taeda | reverse complement strand
GATCTATAATCTAACGGATATCTAAAAAAGTAACCTCAGATCATGTATTTCATATTGAAACAGAAACTACTTACTGAAACACCAATTTTTAAACTAGGGAATAATAGTGTTTTGGATTAAAATGTATTCTTCCCCAGTATGGTCGCTACTATGTTATCGTTTTGTATTTTTGAGGTTGTAGGAGTAAATACATTAGACAACATCAAACCACTTTTGAATTTTGGATCTAGCCCTACCAGCTTCAGAGAGGGCTCTCTCTTTATGATTTAACTTGGTTTTTAGGTTGATTTAGGCTAGTTATGATTATGCTTGGTTGTTTGTTTCAATTGGTTGATTGGTTGGTTGGTTGATCTAATCAAATTACTTTCTTTCCATTGGGCTATGGAGTCAAATAAAACTGGATGCTCCACCAAAAGTTTCAAGGAGTCATCACTGGGAAAGCTAGCTAGATTTACTGGATCTTTAAATTAAATTATGGAGTGGAGAAAAGGTGTGATTCAGTAGGGATTGAGAAGAATTTAAGAATTTCTCAATTAAACATTCAAAAGAAAACATACAAATTGAAAACACAGTCCAAATAAAGTGTTCAAAAACATATCCTATTTTTCACATCTCCTATTTTAAAATTAGATTTTAGATGAATAACATAAGAAAACACAATTACAATAGGAAAAACATCACCAGTATTCCATATCCCAAGTATCCTGTGAAAATTATTTTCATTAATGGTGCTCCAGCAACATGGAAAAGGTATAGTGCGTAATAGAAAGAGTTACAACTTTTAGGGACCAACCCTCAATACTTCGACGGAAAGAAGTATTTAAAAAAAATTATAAAAAGATTACAATTAATGCCTTAGTGACACGAAATTCTATTATTGACTTTGAACTAACATAAATGAAATAATGTGATCAAAAGGAATGAATCTGGTGAAGTAATCTAGACATCTGGCACTGCTTTCGAGGAGGACAGTTGCTAAGTGACACTATTCGGGTGCTGCACTAGTGAAGCTAACTTGTCTTTTTAATCCTTGAATTCACACAACTTATCTCAAAGCTCTTTATATGGAATAGCAATCTTTCTTACCTTACGGTAGATCTCATCTACCTCAGTATACCGAGCAAAAGTTGGTTTTACTGCAAAGATGTGTTTTATCTCATTTTGGATAAAACTCATGTTGTTGATAGCTTCATAAAAGTATCTCCCAATCATAGTACCTCTAATGTGGGAACACTTAGTTGTATCCTTTGCAATGTCTTCAAGCTTTTTCTTGTAATATTCCCTAGTCATCAATTTTTCATTGATCATAAATAAAGAAGGCATACCTTTCTTATTTAATGCATCTATTCTAGTGAAAAACAAGTTAACTAGTTCCTCCAGAGTGTGACATGTCTCTGTCAACTGTACAACCAAGTTCTTCTTTGTTAGAACTTTCTTTACTTCGACGATGGTTTGTTCTCTCATCTACTCCTAGATCATCCATCTCATATCTATTTTTGGAAGGAAGGAACTTTATGATGTTGTTTGCTGTAGCAGGAATTTCTCCCAATTCAACATTGATAGTGGAAATGGTTTTCTTGACTTTATCCATCAATTCCTTCTGGTCGAATATATTTTGGATAAATGGCTAGATTTCATCTATTTCTTCAATCATATTGTTCCATATAATTTCTCTAACATGGGCGAGTGTATAGCCAATAGAGGACTCAACTGCTGACTTCTTCCATACCACTATCTGATTTTGAGCTCTCTATAGCTTTGTTGCATGAAAAGTCTCAGTCTTTATTTGATGATCTTGTAGAAGATTAACTTGAGCCTGCAATATTTTGATCTCTTCAATCTAGAGAGACATGTTCTGCACTTCATTTTCCAACTGATCTACAGCAGCCCCTGTGCTTGTTGTAGAAGATGTGGCTATAGGAATGGCTGTGATAGGGAGTGTTTCGAAAGGGACAACAATCATTTTGATAGCTTTCTCCTTTTCTTTAATCGTATTTTCCATCTCTGTCTCCATTTGCTTCAACTATCCACTCTGCTCCATGATGAGCTTCATCATGTATGCCTTTCGTGTCTTTGTTTCTTAAATATCTTTGGCTAGAGGATCTTTTGTGGCTAATAACTTCAGCTACTTCCTTAATGTTAGTATATCTAAATAATTTTTCCTTACAATCTCTTTTGCAACAATGATGCTTGCAGGGTCATAACCCACTTTGATCACCAAGTCCTCTAGAATTTTGATCCTGGTGTATTTCACAAGTGCAAAGACCTTCTCCATGTTTAGTTATGATTCAACGTTGGTTAATGTAAGCAGCAATTTAGACAAACTCATAGCACTATTAGTGACAGTGGAAAAAATCATTTCCTAGTTTACTTGTGCATCTCCATTTGGTTAATGGGATGTATGTATTTTACATCAACCTTAAATGTTGTCTTCTTGTAGTCTGATGCTGCCTTGGGCTAGGGAACTTGTGCCTGGAGAAATTCCATTTGAATTTTACATTTCTTTGAATCAAAGGCTGACAACAATCTAATTTGAGAACTAGAAGTCTGCTTCCAGAACTGATTGTAGGTGTTAATATTCAAGGCCTCATTCCTCACTTTTATCTCCTTAAAAATATTGATTACACTTTTCCTTGTCTCCCCTGTAGTAGATGTGATGGTCTGCATAAATTGTTGTTGCTCTTGTGAAGTCATGAAGGAAGTGGGAGACAGTGGGGTTTTATCACCCAGTAATGAGGAAACAAGTGTCTCATTAGTGGTGATAATGTTCTCCTACTCTGAATCCTTGTTGAGGCTTGGTTTGGAACCAAGCTTGGCCTTCTTCCTATACGTACTTTTGAATCCTTCACTAAAAATTTCACTCCCTGAATGGGAATCTTCTTCTCTTCTTCTCTTAGTTGTTTTCTCCTGTATGGTAGGAGTCTGTACTGCAGAGGATGATACCAACTTCTCTTCTGCCTCTTGTAGGGTGTTCTCAGACCATTCTAGCTGGTTTTTATTGTTCTCTATCTCTGGTCTGGCAGTGTGAAAATAGGCAGTGGATTTGTTTTCCACTGTTAATCTAGAAATGACCCCTAATGGATCATACAACCAGGTGAAACTAACGCTGAACTGCATTTCTCTTTGTAGCTTATCTACTTCTTCCCTTGTTGTCCTGTTGTTGCAAATGAAAGGCCCTATCTATGTTTTAATTTTGAATTAGGACTTCTTGGCAGCCTCAAAGTGGATCTCATCCTTATTAAGCGTTTGTCTTATGTACTCAAGAAAAACTCCTCATTGGGAGGAATTTAGGTATTTTGTAAGGGGAGATATCACACCCAAATATTCTCAATTATGTATAATTTTGATAGAGGTACCAATCCCTTGTCTGAACTTGATCAGATAGTTGCAAAACCTTTCTAATTTCTTCACTGATCTTTGATTTTCTTATGCTGCCAAAGAGACTGATTTCTGGATGTACAAACATCTCTATGAACTATTTGTATGTGTATTCCTTTTGTTCCTTCATCACCAGAGTATTCCAAAAGATGAATCACTGCTGATTTCCTTCTTCATCCAACTTTTGTAAAGCAAGCTTGATGTTGTCTCCCTGAAAATATAAGAACATATAAACTAACACATAATCATACTTGAACACCTCCTCAATTTGGAATTTGATAAACTTCTCATGAATAGAATCTGAAAGAAACTGACTAAATTTAAACACGATGGAGGGCTTGGAATCAGTAGAGAAAATGGACAAAAATCCTATGATGGCCTCATCTACCCACTGATCTGAGTAAAAGCCAAGGAGGTAGGAGATAATTGTGATGATTTTCTTGGGTCTGTTAGGGAAAATAGAGGAGGGATAGGGAGGATTTTTCTTTGGAAATGGGGCATCTTATGTTAAGAAAAGCTCAAGGGTTTTGGCCCTCTTGGCAAAGTCCAATTTTTGGTACAATTCAACAAGTGCTTCATAGGAAAAGGGGGTGGCATTCTCTACTCTAGGGGCTTGCAGCATCTAGTCTATTGCTTGAGGAGTGATATTAAACATATTTTCTCCAGTGTGGGAAATGATGGCCCTTTGGCTTGGAAAATAACATGCATGACATTTCCTAACAAATTCTAGGTTGTTGTTGGCACAAGGAAAAGTATAGTGGGGTAAATTGGATTCCCACAGTTGAATGTCATCGAATTTATCTATATATTTGTCCTCAAGCCAACAATACATCTCAAAAAGGTTAAGTTCACAAAGAATTTCATGGATTTTATGGTCTCTATCAGCCAAAGGGATGTCATGAAAATCAATGGAAGGATAGATCAGAGGATTGACAGGTTCTTATGATCCCTTGTCTTTTGGAGGAATCTTCGGATAAGGCTAAGGACAGTAGTGAACGTTGGACTACAAGCTTCAATACACAAAGAGGACTTAGGATTTGCGGACAAGAATAGAGGTAATAGTGTGAAATTGAGTGAGCGAGAAATGTTCTTGGCCTGGTGAGTGTTTTTAGTTCGTAGTGGTGCACCTGTAACAGAGCAATATCAGTGGCAATGAAAAAACCCAGTAATCGGTTAATGATCAAAACGAGGGATTATATAACTCTCAGGTTTTCCCGTTGATGGTGGTGTGGATCCATTGAATTAACAATTAAGCGAATTGATTGCTTAACGACTTAATTTTGGAGGGAGCGGATGTAATTGGTGCAGCCAATGGGAAAATGATGAGGTGGAAGGTCAATGGTGGGAGAGACGTGGATAGAAGAGTGGTATCAGGAGGCGGAGAAATTGCTTTTCAGAGGGGGGGGAGGCGGTTAACAGTTTTTCCTAACGAGGTCCAAAATACTATAGTGTTGACACGTAGTGGCGGGTGTGGTTTCAAATACCACTCATTTCGGACCCCCCTCCCCCCCCTGACAGTAAAGTTTGGATGGTGAGGGGAAGCTAAAATACATTGTGGGTCGTCAGATCGTGGGACGTGGGTGCAGATGAGGTGAGAGGTTTCAGAATCTTAATGTAACGTGATAGGGCACTTGGTGGGCTCAGCATAAATTAATTTAATGCATAGTTGGGAATAGTTGGAGTGTATGGCAGTGTAACAAAACTTAGGAATAGGGGATTAATACACCAAAATTAATTGATATATTAATCTTTAGAGTACAACTTTAATCATTTGCCTTTTCTTCTGCACATGAAAATAATACTTGACATTTGACTTTAGGATAAAAATCTTCATGTTCTTCCTCTAACCACCATAGTGCATCTACCTACCCTTTTGCATTCCATTCTTTCTCTAAGGTAACATTTTCTCTTCTTGCTTTGCAGGGCGCACTTGAGCTAGCAGACCCAAATTATTTTTCTTTTATGTACGTCTACCTTATCCTATCACTTATTTCGCCATTGACTCAGATTAAACTATTGAGTCAATTTCATTTCTACCTAGATACTGATTTACCAAGTTTAAACTGTTTGGTAAACCTTTATTCACTAATCTGTTTAACAGAAATTTAAATGTGTTCAGTGATGATTAAACTATATGACCTGAGGAAAAATTTTAATCATTGTGGCATTCAAGAACAATTTGCACACAATCCTTATTTGAAAATGGAATAAGAGAGCTAACTTATTGGTAGTGATACTTGGACTTGCAACAACTTCAGTTTTATTTTCTATTTTTTCTTTTGTGGGGTTGATATTTCCTTCTTTTGTTTATTTATTTATTTTTTTAACATAGCCTCTTTTAATTTTTTATTTGTTTATTTTTTTGGAAATCATTTGAATAATGAAATTTATGTATAATATGAAATTACAAACAAAGAATACTCCATCGAGTTGAGATCCTATAATTTATAGGAGTCTAACACAACTGCTGCCCAATGTGTGTGTCGACACGTTGCCCGGTTCCCTCCAGAACTACGCAATTCTTCCTTGTATGCATGGCAACCTTTCCTGGAAAGAGAAAAAATGAAAAATCATCCCTAAAAAATAGGGATCTGTTTTTATCGCTAGGAGTTACACTCAAGTTTATTTTAGAAACTTCCTGCCACTTGTCGCTTTTTCCTAGATTATTGGCAGGCACATCATAAACCCTGAATCTGCCAAGTCTATTTAAACAATGCCCCAAAGCTCATTCTACACATTCGATCTTGGAGCTTTGGCATTCCCAAGGCATCTAGGAACCTTCGGCATGGTCAGCACAACTTGTCTGGGTAAGTTTTTCTTTTCAAGTATTTTACTTATTTTTTGTCACTTTTATTTCCTTGCCTTGTGTGAGTGTTGTTTTGCACTTTTCACTGAAAAACCGTTGGAGTTTTACTTCTTTTAACTTGTAGAAGTGTTGTTTCAAATTTTTCATTGCCTTTCTTAAGCATCACATGCGTAACACTAATTTTCACTAATAGTCATCATTACGACGACCCTCTCCACTAGCATCGTTGTTCGTTCGTTTGACTAATTTTTGCATTGGTTTTGTTTGCATGCATGATCATTCACTCCTCTCTGCACCATCCTTCACCCATGCATTCAAATATACTCATTTTCAAGTTGCACTTGGGAAGATATGGGTTTCCTCGAATCTATCTTTAACTGGCATGCACTACACATTCCCATAAATCAAGGCTCTGCCTTGGCTCTAGGAATTGCGAAGAGGCTTCATGTCACTGACCTCTAGTTGTGCTCTGCATAGGTCTACGAGACAATGCTGAGTCTTTCCCACTGGGATTACGCAATGCACAATCCCAACTAGCAGTCAAGCTGAACTGAACTATGAATTGCATAGTTCTAGTCCACAGTAAACCCAGTTCGACTACATCCTGTGTAGTTCCAGCCAACAATAGGTCTCACTCATAGCAAATATTTTGCAATGCGCAATTCTAGCTAATATTCTCCCAACTTCTAAGAGTCGCTACAGTGAAATATTTCCTAGTAGTCACCCAACTTGTTGCATGATCGATCCTTGAAGTGGTTTGTGTTTCTAAACTGACATTTTCTTATTATGAGTGTCTACTCTATCTCCAAGTACATCCATTTTTGAGCAGTCTCTCAATAGTACATGCATCATGGTTTCTAAGAGAGTTGGATGAAAGGACATTGTAGAGAGAAGCACTAGAGACATAGTTGAACAGGTTCCAATGAACTTTCCCATCTATGCAGGCATGCAGTTCTTCATAGAGAAGGAAATGAAGATAACATGGAAAGAAATAAAGGACATATTTGTAGGCAGTTTCAAGGAAGATCTGGAAGATCGACAAGTCTATGTCAACGTTCACAAGTCAGACTTGTATAGGGTTTCATGCACGTACCTAGCCTTCCCGTGCATGGATATCATTGACTGGGTTGTCTTACACTGATACTGAGATGATGACATTGAGCAGCACTAGTGGGACACAACTTGCCACCTTCAGGATGAAAAAATATCATCAAATATATCACTTGCCACAACTGGTAAACTACATGGATTTACTATTCTTCACTCCCAACAACAAGGTAAACTCTAGAGATATCATGAAGCATTGGGTAAAAGAGCCATCAAAGTTCAGGATGACACCCAACCAGGTCTACAAGACAAAGTGTTGGGAATGAGTTCGGGGTCAATTTTGGGGTTAAAAGCCCAAGTTTTGGGGCAAAAGTCCCAAGTTTTGTATAAAGAATGTAAAGTCTGCGCATTTTGTGGTCGCGGAGTGCAAAGATGTAAGTAGTCAAAAATGGTTTCTGCCCTTAGTTTAGATAGTTTTTGTCAGCTTGAGGAGATGTACCCTTGGTCTATGGGCCATGGGAAGGTATAAAAATGGAGTCTTAGAAGAGACTAAGGTAGTTTTTGGTAGAGTTCTAAGTAATTTTTTGTGCCTATGAGAGGTAAGAGTGAAGAGTCTTAATGTAGGAAGAGGATCTGCAACTGAGTGCGCAGAGGCCTAGGGTAGAAGTTTGCAGCTGAGTGCATGGACCCCTACAACTGTGTGCAAAAGGAAGCTAGAGTTTGTACTGGATATCTGAACCATCAATAAAGAGAATTATTCTAGAGATATCTGCGTATGAGTTATCTTACTTCTGTTATGAGTGTTGTGATTATGTTATTTTGAATATTACGTTTACGATTTAATGCTATATTGATGCGTGAATCTGTATATTTTACTTTATCATATGAACGCAAGTAAGAATATACGTTTACGCGAAGATAATCATAATGCATGTTGTAGTTAACCAATACTTAATCTAATCGGGGTAGACATAGAAGTAAGGATAATTACAGACACGCGTAAGAATCTGAATTGGCTATTTAGGGTCCACAAAGGACGATCAGAGACTTTCATGGAGGCTTCAATGATGAATAAGAGAAGTACATTGATCAGCCTTAAAGGGCTTATAGGTCTACGTGAAGGAAGGGTTAGGGTATAAAAATGACATCATAACCATCTCAGGGTGCAAAAGCGTGGTTCCTTCATTCCCCCCATAATGCTTTGGGTGAGATTTCAGTCTGCACTCTGTGGATTAGTGCTGAAAGGGCCAGTAGGGTAGGGATTTTCTTGGCTACTTAAAGTTGAACCTGGGTCAAGGCCCATCAAGCCATATGTACGTGTCCTTTGGGGTCAAGATTAAAAGCTCAAGTTTTGGGCTGAAGGCCCAAGTTTTATATAAATAATGTAAAGTTTCCGCATTTTGTGGTTGCCAAGTGCAAAGATGTAAACAGTAAAAAAAGGCTTCTGCCCTCAGTTTAGATAGTTTTTGTCGACTTGATGAGATCTTCCCTTGGTCTACTGGCCATTGGAAGGTATAAAAAGGGAGTCTTAGAAGAGTCTAAGGTAGTTTTTGGTAGAGTTCCAAGTAATTTTTTGGGTCTGTGAGAGCTAAGAGCGAAGAGTCTTAACGTAGGAAGAGGCTCTGCAACTGAGTGCAGAGAGGGCTAGGGTAGAAGTCTGTAGTTGAGTGCACAGACCCCTGTAGCTGTGTGGCAGGGAAGCTAGAGTCTATATTGGAGATCTGAACCATCAATAAAGAGAATTATTCTGGAGATATCTATGTATGATTTATTTTACTTCTATTATAAATGTTGCAGTTATGTTATGTTGAATATTGGGTTTACAATTTAATGCTATATTGATGTGCAAATCTCTATATTTTACTTTTTCATATGAACACAAGTAAGAATATCTATTTACAGGAAGATAATCATAATGCATGTTGAAGTTAACCAATACTTAAGCTAATCGGGGTAGACACAGAAGTAAGGATAATTACAGAGGTGTGTAAGCATCTGAATTGGATATTTAGGGTCTGCAAAGGATGATTGGAAACTTTCACGGAGGCTTTAAGGAAGAATAAGAGTACATTGATAAGTCGTAAAGGGCTTATAGGTATGCACGAAGGAAGGGTTAGGATATAAAAATGAAATCGTAACAATCTCAGGGTGCAGAAACTTGGTTCCTGCATCCCCCATAATGCTTCGGGTGAGACTTTAGTCCACGCTTTGTTGTAACGCTAACTGAAATAATGAAGAAAAAACAAGAAGGCTCAATTGAATAACCAAGACAATGAAACTGAATGGATTGGAATTTGTTATTTAGTAATGATTTTCCGCACATTAAATTTCATGGGCATTTGATAGTTTTATATCATCAACCGACGTTACATAACTAATATATCGGTATAAAACTATCTAGTTACATTTACCCAAGGTTACTAATTCGTTGTCAAACTAACAAACTCCACCTTGACAACAATTTTCCTAATCCCTTGCCCATGCCCATTCATCATCTTTTCTGCAAGCCAAGAGAAGCTAAACACCACCGCAACTTCATCTACTGTAAACTGGCTTTGTGAATATGTCTGCACAATTCTCTCGTGTATGGACCTTTTGAAGAGCTACTTTTCCGCCATCGATTCACATGTCTCAGAAATGATACCTTACATCAATGTGCTTGTTTCTACTGTGAAGCAGGTTTGTAGCCAAGTGAATAAGCACTTGACTGTCCAAAGTACATTCATTTTCTCGTGCTGTTCTTCCAATTCATCGAGAGACCCTTTAACCAGATTGCTTCTTTACTGGCAATCTGGGCAGCTATATATCGGCTTCAGTTAGTGGAAATGCAACTATTTCTTGAAAGATTTGACATCAACTAATTGCTCCACCTACAAGGAGTAAAGACATAACCTGTAGTAGATCTTCTTTTCTGTCCAAAATCACCTGCATAGCAGCAATCTACCATATCCGCAGGACTGATCCTTCACTACCATTAAAGACGATTGCAATGGTCACTTGTGCTCTTAGATATCGAAGCACCCATTTCATGCCTTGCCCAATGCTTTACCTGGATTTGCCATGAACCTGCTGACAACTCCAACTGCATGTGAAATGTCAGGTCTTGTAGATACCATCGCATACATTAAGTTGCCTACCGCATTTGCATATGGTACGTGAGACATATACTGCTTTTCTTCATCAGCTCTAGGACTCAAAACTGAAGAAAGCTTAAAATGGGAAGCTAGTGGAATATTAACAGGTTTCACATTGTTCATAGAGAACCTTTCAAGTACTTTCTCCACATACTTTTGCTGTGATAACCAAAGCTTACCATTTTTCTTTTCTCTGTGTATATCCATGCCCAAGATATGTTTTGCTGCTCCAAGATCCTTCATATCAAACGTCCTAGAGAGTTGAGACTTTAACCTATTGATCTCTTCCATGCTTTTGCTTGCAATAAGCATATCATCAACATACAAAGCTAAGATAATGAATATGCCAGTAAAACTTTCGAAGTATACACAATGATCATACTCACTTCTTATAAAGTTCTGGCTCACCATGAAGGAATCAAAATTCTTGTACCATTGTCTGGGAGACTGCCTTAGACCATACAATGATTTCCTGAGCTTGCAAACTAATCTTCTGCTATGACCTCGTACAAAGCCTTCTGGTTGTTCCATATATATCTCTTTGTTCAAATCACCATGTAGAAAAGATGTTTTAACATCTAACTATTCTAACTCAAGATTAAGCAACGCAGTTAGTGCCAACACAGTACGAATAGAAACAAGTTTTACAACTGGAGAAAAAATCTCATGAAAGTCTATACCTTCAACCTAATAATACCCTTTTACTACCAGTCTCGCCTTATACCTTTCGATACTTCCATCAACTTTCTGTTTCAACTTGAAGACCCATTTGCATCCAACAACACTTCTCCCTTCAGGAAGCTCTACAAGATCCCAGGTATTGTTCTTGGCTAAGGAGTCCATTTATTCTTCCATAGATGCTTTCCATTTTTCGCTATATGTATCATCTACTGCTTCCTGATAACAAGAAGGTTCCCCATCTTTAGTAATCAAAGCAAAAGATGAAGCATAATCTTCATACCTTTTTGGAATTTTCCTTTCCCTTGTAGACCTTCTTAGAGCAACTGGTGCTGAACTGGTTCAGAAACTTGCACTGGTTCAAAAGCTCAACGGCTTCCTTTTTGTCTTCAAACACCTTTTCTCCAGAGGTTTCTCCCTTCCTTCGACTATCACGAAAAGTCTAGCCTCCAACTGGAACTCGTTGATTTGGCTACCTGTACCTGTTCAATTCTTTAACAATTGATTTTAAAAGAGAGGATTCATCAAATGTTACATCTCTACTAATGACATCTTCCGCAAATGTAGGATCCCACAACCTATATCCTTTCACTGCATAGTCATACCCAACAAAGACATAACATTTCGAATTTGGATCTAATTTTGAACACTGATTTTTCGGAATGAGAGAATAAGCATCACAGCCAAATATCCTCAAATGTGAATAGTCACAAGACTGACCTGTCCAAACTTCTTCAGGAATTTTACAATCAATTGCTACTGAAGGTGATCTATTAACTAAATAACAAGCATTAGATACTGCTTCTGCCCACAACTCCTTTTGCAAGTTAGCATTGCTGATCACGCTTCTGGTTCTTTCCATAAGAGTCTGATTCATACGCTCAGCAACACCATTTTGCTGAGGAGTATAAACAGTAGTTTTGTGTCTAACAATTCCCTCATCCTTGCAGTATTGTTCAAATTCAACTAAAGTGAACTCACCACCATTGTCAGTTCTTAAGCATTTAATAGATTTTCCTGTTCTTTTCTCTACCATTACTTTAAATTGTTTAAAGACATTTAATACATCAGCTTTCCTTTTTAGCATATAGACCCAAACTTTCCGGGAGTAATCATCAATAAAGTTGGAAATCATAATAGTAAAGATGTTTTAGACTATATTCATTTTGATCTGTGGGGGCCTTCCCCTGTTGTAATGCTAACTGAAATAATGAAGAAAAAACAAGAAGGCTCAACCGAATAACCAAGACAATGAAACTGAATGGATTGGAATTTGTTATTTATCAATGATTTTCTGCACTTTAAATCTCTGTTTACACTGTTTTCCATACACGCAATGTTTACAGAAATCTGAATTCAAGGATTTCAGACCAGGAAGAGATTTACATTTCATCAATATCTGAAGACCTTTCTCTCTCATATGACCCAATCGCTGATGCCATAGATGAGTACCTGCTTCTTCCTTTTCTGACGCAACCACTGCTTCATTGATCTGAGTACTTCCATTTAACCTGTAAATATTTCCGACCTTTTCTGCCTTCATAACTACAAGTGATCCTTTAAAGACTTTCAAGACGCCATCCTGACCTGTAAACTTATAACCATCTGAATCCAACACTCCCAAAGAAATCAAATTTTTCTTCAAATCAGGTACATGTCTAACACTAGTTAATGTTCTAACTGTGTTATCATACATCTTAATCATGATATCTCCCATCCCAATAGTCTGACATGACACATTGTTACCTACAAACATAGAACTACCGTTTACATTTTCATACGAGGTAAACCAATTTCTATGTGGGCACATGTGATGCGAAGCACCAGAGTCTAATAGCCATCTATCTAAACCCTAAGAGATATTACATTCAGGTGAAGTTTCATCTATCATACATAATTCTTCAGCAGATAAAACTTCGTCTATCATACCTGAAACGACCTGATTCGCTTCGTTCTTCGGGTTTTAGGATTCCTTTCGTTTCCAACAGTCCTTCTTCAAGTGTCCAACTTTATTGCAGTTCCAAAATTTTTCCTTACACTTCTTTCCCTTCGATTTCGATCTGGAAGTCCCCCTTGGTTTTTCTCCTCTTTCCTTTGAGCGTCCTCTAGCTACCATGGCTTCTGATGCAGCTGTTTCAGTGCTGGATTTCCTTCGTACTTCTTCAGACAGGAGAGCTCCCACGACTGATTCAAACTTCAAAGAATTAGCAGTGCTCAAGATGATTAAAGTTACGAAGTGATCCCATTATTCAGGCAGAGAACACAGCAAATTTATTGCTTTATCTTCTTCTTGTATTTTAACTTCCATATCTGTTAATTGACATATTAGTGTGTTAAAAACATTCAAATGTTCTGCAACGTTTGAACCTTCTTTCATTCGAAGACTGTATAACTGTCTTTTCAGATAAATTCTGTTTGTTAATGACTTTGTCATATAGAGTTTTTTCAAGTTTTTCCACAATCCTTGAGACGCCGTAGTCTCTTCAACAATGTTGAAGAGAACTTCATCCGCTAGGCATAACGGGATGGTACTGAGGCTCGGGCATCCAAGTCCTTCCCAGTCTGAAGTAGTCATGGTTGCAGTGTTTCTTAGTTGCCCCATCCATGCCTTGTTGCAACCCCTTGTTGCACAAGCAGATCCCTAACCTTCAGTTTCCAAAGAGAAAAATTGCTCTTTCCGGTGAATTTCTCCACCTCGAATTTTGCATTCGACATCTTGGCCATTTTTCTAGGATTTCAATCTTCAGTCCTTAAACTAGGGTTTTTCCTTTTCAGAAAAAAAATCTGTCTTTGAACTAGAGTTTATATTTCTCTTTAAAAAAATAATAATTTTCCTTTATTTACAGACCCTTTCTTGCAAACCCCTTTGTTATTCAAACAAAGAAACCCTTCCTTCCTTTTTTTTCTATAATATTTGTATAAAATAAAAACCACCCTTTTCAATCTGCTGCCTTTGCAAAAAAAATAATCTGCAAGCTATCTTTGCTTAAAAAAAATTATGCAAACCCTTCCTTCTTTTTTTTTTCTACAATATTTGTATAAAAAACCACAACTTGACTTGATTTCAATCTTCAGTCTTTGTTTAAAAAAAAAATTCTGCTGAAAATAAACAAGTCTTGAAACTCTGATCAATACTCGGATTTAACAGTGACTCGACCTACCTTCAATGGCTCTGGCATGCAAGTCCTCATGCAGACTCTGCCTGGTTCTAGTAGGCAGCACACAGCAGGTCACACGGTTCCTTCACGTAGAAAACGCCCAGCAGGTCCACGCAGATCTCAAGGAGGTCGACGCAGGTGTCAATGCCTCCTTCACACAGCAAAGAAAAATCCGCTGCAACTTTATGCAGGCCCTCACGCAGGTCTTGGACTCACGCTGACAGCACGTCTTTCACGACAAAAAATGCCTCACAACTGATTCTTCACAGGGTAGACATCATTGTTCTTCACGCAGGGTCTTCACACCAGACAACATCAGTTCTTCACGCTCACAACTGAACTGGTTCTTCACAGGGCAGACAACATTGTTCTTCATGCAGGGTCTTCACACCAGACAGCATCAGTTCTTCATGCTTACAACTGAACTGATTCTTCACAAGGCAGACAACATTGTTCTTCATGGCTTCTCACGTGCACACAACAGCCACCACTCTTCACGCAGGGTTTTTCACTCATGCCTCACGCTAATAGCATCAGCTCTTCGTGCAGGGATTGCATTCACGAAAAATGTCTCACACAGGTCTTCACCAACTGCTCGGCTTTCACGTGGCTCTGATACCATTTGTGTAAGAACTCTGCACACCACATATCTCCACAATGGTATGATATTGTCCACTTTGGGCCTAAGCCCTCATGGATTTGTTTTGGGGCTCTACCCCCGAAAGGCCTCATACCAATGGAGATATTTCTCCATCCTTATATACCCATGATCCTCCCCACTTCTACTCAATGTGGGACTTTGGTCGTATACCCAACAATCCTCCCCTCGAACAAAGGACCATCGAGCCTCCCCTCAAACGATTATCCATCCGTCCACTCTCTACCAACCAACATTCTTCGCTCCAATGCATTTGGAAGCACACGCCTTACATGGAGCACCACCTGCCTCGAGAGCTTGCTATATCCCAGGTCAACTCCTCTTCACCGTGTTGGGACCAGGACACATCCATGAAGAATATGGAGCACACCGCCTGTCTAACTGAGCTCATCCACGGATCATGATATTACCGAGGCCCACCACCTTCGTTCGGCATTCCGAGGATTCATCCACTTGGCTAACTTCAGGGCATGGCTCTGATACTACTTGTAAGGACTCTGGACACCACATATCTCCACCATGGTATGATATTGTCCACTTTGGGCCTAAGCCCTCATGGATTTGTTTTTGGGTTTACCCCAAAAGGCCTCATACCAATGGAGATATTTGTCCATCCTTATATACCCATGATTCTCCCCACTTCTAGTCAATGTGGGACTTTGGTCATATACCCAACAATCCTCCACTCAAACAAGGGACCATCAAGCCTCCCCTCAAACGATTGTCCATCCATCCACTCTCTACCAACCAGGATTCTCCACTCCAATGCGTTGGAAGCACACGCCTTACATGGAGCACCACCTGCCTCGGGAGCTTGCTCTATCCCAGGTCAACTCCTCTTCACCGTGTTGGGACCAGGACACGTCCATGAAGAATCCAGAGCACACTGCCTATCTAACCGAGCTCATCCACATATCCCATCGTGATATTACCAGGGCCCGCCACCTTCGTTCGACATTCCGAGGATTCATCCACTTGGCCAACTTCAATCCTGACTCTGATACCACTTGTAAGGACTCTGGACACCACATATCTCCACAATGGTATGATATTGTCCACTTTGGGCCTAAGTCCTCATGGATTTGTTTTTGGGTTTACCCCAAAAGGCCTCATACTAATGGAGATATTTGTCCATCCTTATATACCCATGATTCTCCCCACTTCTAGTCAAGACTTTGGTCGTATACCCAACAGTTGGGGGATCATCAAAACCCACTGCACGCAAGAATAAGGAGAAAAGAAAACAGAAATTGTAAGAGAGGAAAGCCAATATTGTACAAAAGACTAAGTCTTCATGCACTCACTATAAGAAGGATGGGCATGATGATGGACACTGCTGGATCCTGCATCTGGAGCTGAGATCCAAGAAGTTTGAGTGCAAGAAGAAGAAGACTGTTGCAACTATTCAAAAGGATTTGGGGTCAGACTCAGGAGATGAACAACAATTGTAGCCACAGGTATAAAAGGTAAAAATTCTGAAGCATCTACTAGTAATTCTATACAGTCTACTGGTAATGAAGAAAATGAGAGGAAAGGACATGAGCTTTTTCATATTAGAGTTGTTTCCAAGCATCAAAAGGTTGATACTTTGTTTGATAGTGGCTCACAAGTAAATTTAATTTTTGAAGCAATTGTAAAGAAGTTAGGATTACTAACCACACCTCACAAAAAGCCATATCCATTAGGTTGGTTATGTGATAAAGCAAAGCTACAAGTGACTAGACAATGTAAACTTAAGTTCTCTTTTGGGTCAACATTTGTAGATGAGGTTGCATTAGATATAGTTCCTTTGTATATATGTGGAATTGTTTTAGGAAGTCCTTACTTGTATGATAGAAAATCTATTTTCTATAGAGCTGAAAACAAGTATCAACTCGTTAAAGATGGAATCGAATATATTGTAAGAGCTCACAAACTCAAGAATAATTATACTCACATAAACTCAGGGTAGATGAAAAGAATTGTAAATTCGTGCAAACAATTTTTATTGATGGTTGTAAAGGAAAAGAAACCTGATAAAACCAATGTATTTGAGGGTTGTAATGCTAAACAACAAGCTGATTTAGAAGAAGTTGTTTCAAAATATGATATACTATTTCAAGAACATAAAGGTTTGCCACCCAAAAAGGAAATAGTACATGATATTAATTTGCAACAAGTTGCTCCATTGCCTAACACCGGAATGTATAGGTTGTCCTCTTTAGAGAATGCATAAATCAAGAAGCATGTATAGTAGTTGCTCGATAAGGGGTTCACTAGACCTAGCACATCACCATGTGGGTCTCCAATTGTCTTGGTGAGAAAGAAAGATGACCCATGGAGAATGTGCATTGATTACCGAGCACCGAATAAGATAACGATCAAAAATCATTATCCCCTTCCTCGCATAGATGATCTATTAGATCAATTAAAGGAAGCTATTTATTTTTCCAAGTTGGAATTACATAGTGGCTATCATCGGGTCAGAGTTGTAGAGCAAGATGCATGGAAGACTACTTTCAAAACAAAGCAGGGATTGTATGAGTGGTTGGTTATGCCTTTTGGCTTAACTGATGCTCTTGCTACTTTCATGAGAATAATGAATGATGTACTGAGACCTTTTATTGATGATATTGTCATTGTATATTTGGATGACATTCTTATATTTAGTAAAACATGGGAAGAACATTTAAAGCATGTTAAGAAAACTCTAGATGTTTTGAAGAAAGAGAATCTTTATGTTAAGCTCTCAAAATGTGAATTTGGCAAAACATCTTTGAATTATTTGGGTCATATTGTAGGGGGTGGTGAATTGAAGATAGATCCCTTTAGGGTTGCAGTCATTGTAAACTAGCCTAAACCCAAATCTACTACAGAAGTTAGAAGCTTCTTAGGAGAAGCACATTATTGGAGAAAGTTTATTTCTAACTTTTCCTTAATTGTAGCTCCCTTACATGCTTTAACAGGATTGGACAAGGTGTTTTAGTGGGGAGGCAAACAATAGAAAGCCTTCGACACCTTGAAAGAAAAGATTAGTACAACACTAGTACTAGCACTGCCTGATCTTCAAAGACCATTTGAGATAGAAACGGATGCCAGTGACTATGCCATGGGAGCAGTGTTGATGCAACACGGTAAACCCATATGTTATCATTCTGAGACATTTAATTTTGCAGTAGTTAATTATCCCACATATGATAAAGAATTG
>APFE030027531.1:0-23907 GCA_000404065.3 Pinus taeda | reverse complement strand
AGTTGAAGCCAATAAGGTATGGACCTTTCAAGATACTTGAGAAAATTGGTGAGAATGCTTTTCGCCTTGATTTACCAGCTTACATGCACATCTACTCAGTTGTTAATGCGGACAACTTGAGACTATTTGAGCCTTCGTTGATTGAAGATCCAGAAGAGTAGAGCCAGTTTCCTTCTATTGATGATCTGTTACCAGAATATCTTAATGAATTGCAGGAAGATACAGTTTTGGACAGGAAGGTGACAACTACGTGCAGAGGGGATGTTGAGTACTCAAGGATTGGACTCAAAGGTTCAAAGCCAAGCAATGCAAAATGGATAGAAATTGGGCAAGCGAGGAATCAATACCCTCACTTGATTGACGCTTGAAAATAAATTTTTGATGGTCCAAAAATATTTTTTAGTGGGAAGGCCATGATCCAAATTGGATCCTAAACACTCTCTAAGTTTTCATAAACTCGTTCAAATTATGCCAAACAGATTCAAGCCTTAGAAAGATCAAGCTATTAGAAGGAATCCTTGTGATAGTTGCAATTGTGATCAGCGTGGAGCAATGAGGACCCTCGGTCGAGCACGCAAACCGTTGGCCCATGGTAATGTGTGCTGGCACAAATTGGCAAAACCAGAGGCTAATTCAAGAAACGGGTGTAGTTTCTGATACGCGATTAAGTGCTAATCATGTATCGCAGGGTGTCCCCCTCAATGAAGGAAAGCCCCAAAGCACCCAGACCCAAAAAGGCTATGAAATGCAAGAAAGTAATAAATTTGATTCCGTGGATTCCACCAAAACTGGTAGGATATTAGAAGGCCTCAAGGTGGTAATCAATTTTGGCCAAGTCCCCCCTGATGCCATGCACTGAGTGACACATGTCCAGTGGAAGAAAGATAAAACCACTCACATCGAACAGGTAAACATCATGCTACTTACCCACTCGATATGAACAATGACTGTAAGATCTGGGGGGCCCAGATCAACAACGGAGACGCGTCCTGATAAATGACCGGATTTGACAAGGTTGTAAAGCAAGATTACATGGGATTTGAATTCCGACGTGGACGATGAGTTGGCAGAAGATTCATGTTTCATAGGCATCTTGGAGCAAACAGAAATAACGGCTGTTCAAATGTGTCCAAGGAACCTGACACACTCACCTATTGTAGAATAGGTGGCCACCTCCCTATGAAGCATTACATAGTGATGATGACGTAGAATAGGGGAGTTTGAACAGACAGAGGTAGGGAAACCGGAATGCCAAGAAGTGGAAACAAACCGACAAAAAGAATACTGGCTTTAAAGTCACGAGCTAACAGAGACAGAGCAGGCAGAAAAGTAGGAAATAGAGTTAGTTAAGAGTAGAGGGAAGAAGCCGAGCTGACGTAAGGGTAGCATCAATCCAGATAGAGCTAGAGAAAGTCAAAGAGTCTATGCACTCTAGAGAAAGCTTGAGAGGTTCAAGCAAGTTCCTCGGCATAGGCCTGTCATGTATGAGTTTCAGATTGGGCCCATACTACTGTGACCAATAGAGGTGAAGTACAATTAAGGAGAGTCTATGTACTCAAATCCTACTGATTCATATCTATTGAGTGAGACTCAAATTGAGCTCACTGTTGTAAAGAAACTCTGCTTTGAAAACATAATAGAGAGGCCACCACTAAAGGTTGGACTGGGAGACGTAGCCCAAGAGTATTGGGTGAACTCCTTATTAAACTTGATGTGTTTACATGTTTTCCTATTATGTTTTCTCTAAAACTACTTCAGTGGCTGTGTATTTCGCAATATTATCGGTCCGTTGCATAAAATAACATAGGCACATCCATGCACATGATTCTGTAATACCTTTAATTCTTTTTCTTGGATAAATTCTAGATTAGTCAATGAGGGAAAATCCCATGTCAATGACAACAAACATAAACCATAAACTAATGCACAACCATGAATATGAATCTAAGCATGCTAAATATCACATGCACATGATTACCTGCAATCTACAACTAATCTTTGTCCTTACTTACAGTTATCAAAGCTTGTTCTTATGCTATCTTGCTTTCCTTTCTTGCTTGTCCAAGTGCTTCTTCCTTATCCTTATCTAATCCTAATCAAAGAATGAGTAAAACTTGTCAACTGTTTCTTAGGTGCCCTTTTATCATTGATCTCTCCTTTTTCATCATTTCCCCTTCATTTTTCCTCTATTTTCCCTTGCATGAAAATTTGTGTCTCTTCACCTTCCTTTTCTTCCATTTTCCTTTATTTTCATAATAAATGCCAATTATTGCCCCTTTTCCTTTGCAAATTTCCATAGCCATAAATAAATCAAAAGTGATGCCCATTAGGATGTCTACCCACTGTTGAACTTGGAATATGTGTCCCATGGCCTTGGTCTTATTTTAGTTACATGGAAAATCAACCAAGGGTTGTTACAAACCTCTCCCCCTTAGGGGAACACGTCCTTGCTGTTCAATGATGCTTATGACCAGGAAAACATATTGCTTATGGAGCTTTATAGCACAACTAGTTGCAATATTTACAATAACAAATTGTTTAAAACATGAAAAACATACCACTTGTTGGAGCTTTATAACACAACTCATTACGATATTTACAATAACAACCACATATACTTATGCACATTTTCTAGCAAATAATCATACTGACTATGGAGCTTTATAAGCACAACTCAATGCAGTATTTACAATAACATACACATATATACATATGCACATTTTCTTTAACTAAGAAATAAAAGGATATGATACTTGCATTCATGACAAGGGAGTCCATAGGCTCACACCTCAAGCCCCAAACCAGTACCAGGATTGACCTCTTTCTCAGGAATTCTAGAATTCATTGCCAGAATCAAAGTTTGTGTCCATTGTCCAACGATACAATCCTTGCACTACTTATTCTCTCAGTGAACAATTATTGGCTCATTGTTCCAGGGCACACTCCCAATGTGTTTTTGATTCCATCTAGAAATGAAAATTACTAAAACAAATGTATTCGCTAGCCTTCCCTTCTCTACTAAACATTCCCTCGACCAATATGTTCACCCCACCTTCCATGCAGTCATACACCTTCCAAGTTCTATTGGCATCAAACTCTTGGCTGATCCATCCCTTGGAAAAGTTTCCTCACATCGGAATGTCCAAAAACCAAGACATATCCCTGCCTCAAAACCATCATACTACTCATAGCATGCTCATGGAAACCAATGGACACTATTGGGTACTAGTGTCCCACAATGGCCATGCTCCTGAATTCTTTACCGTCATACTATTGCATGTTCCAATTCCTTTTGTTGTTGTTTCTAATTCTCTAGCATTCAATTCTAACCAACCAAATCGAGCATTTTCCACGCTTCCCTGTATGAAGCACATAATTGCCATTAGATTCAAAAGGAAATGAAATAAATTCAAATCATACATCATTGGTAACTCATCAATAAGGTACACTTGCAATTATGTTTACTTCCTGACATAGCAAGTCAAACTAGCTCTTTGATCAAATAATCATGTATAAACATATCACATCTGGTTTGCCCAAATCTCAACCATCATAAATCATAATCATATATCATGTGCATAGTTAAAAAATGAAATAAAATAGTGATACTTATATTTTAAATTGTTATTTTCTTCTTTGTTCTTTGTTCTTTTCATATGCACGCTTAATCATTTGCCAACCCCGACAAGCACCCAATTCCTTCTCTTCTCTTTAAACACGTACACACTCTAGATCAGTTTCCAAACTCGGAAAACACCCAATTCCTTCTATTCTCTTCAGTATCGGAAACAAGGGCATCCAAAGACTATACTGCCTCTTCCCTAAACATTACAAACTCAAGATTGGTCTCATCCCAAATTGCCTAGGGCTCCAGAGCATTTGTTCTAACCCACAGGCTCTAGGGACTAATAGCACAACCCACAACCTCAAGGGAACCCAAGATGTTATAGGGCTTTAAAGAATTTTTCATAACCCTGAAGCTCCAAGGACTAATAACTCAACAAACAACCTCTAGGGAACCTAAGTTGTTACAAGGATTCATTCCACAGCCTCCAGGGATCCATAGTACCAATCCCCAACACGTACACATACACACAATGTACATCACAAAACATATACCCACACAAGTGCATATCACAATACATATATGTACACATAGTAAAACACAACGAATACACATGCCATGATAAAATGACTACACAATAAACATGAAACATGATCTTATTTATACAATGCAATATGTATTACATGTACACAACATTGGATGTACAACATGTACATAACACCACATGTGCAACATGTACACAACAATAGTATTGCACATCCAAATACCACACTGTCTCTACCAAGAAACTCTAGTGTCTTTCCCATTCCTTACTGTGCACATCCACAATCCAGCTCTAATATTTGTGGCTCTTTCCACTATCCATGCTTGTCCCAGCATGTCGCAGATAACACTTCTTTCATTCCGTTGATGTATCCTTCAACATTGTCTGCCATTACATAAACATAGGCATAGTATAAGCACATATGATCAAAATAATATCCACATGATACTAACCTCATATATATTTCAATTCTACCCTTCCCACTTGATTCCTCATAAACTAGGAACCCCTTAATGCCATTCACATGCATATGAAATCATTTTTCCACAAGAATTATCCCTGACAACCCTGTCAGACAATGGCATACATACATACATACATATATACATACATACATACATATTTAGTTTCTCCATGCACAACATTGAGAAAAATAATCCCAACATAGCCAAGGCATCTGGTGCCTCAAATCCATATACTTTACCTTTCATGATTACCTTTCTCATAACTGTCCCGCCACTTTCCATTTACCCCAGTGGACCCATCCCATCTAGTTGTCATATTCTTTCCTTCAGTTACCCTTTACTCATGTACCAGGCTTTATCTGGGTCTTACATTACCTGTT
Organism: Pinus taeda; assembly: GCA_000404065.3. Classification (NCBI taxonomy): domain Eukaryota; kingdom Viridiplantae; phylum Streptophyta; class Pinopsida; order Pinales; family Pinaceae; genus Pinus; species Pinus taeda. The sequence continues at coordinate 18,954 of APFE030027531.1, read as the reverse complement.
GGGTTACACTCAGCTCTCCTTGAGCTTCATTAAATTTCCTCTTTTCCCAAACAATTCCCAAGACCCTCAAACATAAAAGGAAAGAATAAGAAGAAAATAAGAAGAAAATCATGAAAAACCAATAACAATATGAAACCACAAAAAAGTGGCATGGCCATGCACCAGAAACAATCAAAACCAAAAATCAAGTGCAAACAAATCACAAAATACTGAAAGCACAAAATCTCAATAGACACCATGACTCAACCCCCATAGTTCCCAATGCTTCTAAGCGAAAACTCAACTTGAGCCTTCTTCATGATTTGATGGAAGTCTCTTTGTGATGCAATTCCCTACATCATACTTCCATAAACACACAACTGTCGGTGCATAAATAAATATAGCGATATACCAATTACCTTACCTTTTTGTACCCAACACGCTTCCCTACAATTGAACATGTACATACCATCTCTCAAGGGATTACGATTCCCTTGAAGAATCCATTAATGACTGAAAACCTATTGTTCTGCATGCATTTGTTCAACCATCGACCACATAGCTTCCTTAGCCCCAAAGTGATTTCACACATTTTAACTTGCTCTATCACTTGGTCTCAGAGCATGAGATCCTTTTGTTATAAGATGCTTTAAAGCTCTATTTGGAACTCTCCCTTTGGTTCAACTTCCACCTTAATGATGTATACTTGATCTTCCTACCTATTATCAACTACTACATAGATCCAGGGAATGCTTTGACATACATCCAAAAATGTCCTCACCTCATGGATACTATAGATATGAGGCTTGCCACACATCCACTACACTACTCTGATATAAAGGGAAATCCTTCCTGCGATGATCTCCACCATAGATTCAAAATTGGAATGGTTCTCGTCCATTGCCTTTAATTTGTTGCTCCACAAGATGAGGCCCATATTCTCTCTCAACTACATTGAACTTCTTATGCAAAGCCACATTCTCCTTTTCACATGCATCTTAAGATCTTCCTCCAATGATCGAGCCTCATTAAAATCAATCTGAGCTCGAACGATAATGGTAGTCCAATGATGAAATTTTGGATCTTGTTTTCTCATCCTGAATCAACCATTCTTTCGCATAGTATGATGTAGTAAACTCACCATCAAAGGTAGGGGGCTTGGATTTCTTAAACTCTTCTAGAAATTTTCCCTTCTCACTGCTTCTACAAGGATGCTAGTAGTAATGGTGATAATGTCTCTCAGAATCAGAGCTGGAAGGGAGTTCAAGAGTGCTAGTCCAGCTATTAGGTGTACCCAAATATCTTCTATCTCTAACTGTATCATCTCTATCCAACCTATATCCTGATCGAGACCTTCTACCATATGCTCCATTACTCTCTTCTTCATATCCATAAATGATCCCCATTTGTCCCTACTTCAAATATGATAGGCTCTGAAGCATGGTTGCATTAATTTCTGTTTGCTTTTCTTGAGCTTTGGAAAGTCTTTCCTCCAACATACCATGTTAGATATACCAAATAGATGACATAATAAAAATCATACTTTAGTATGTTGCAAGGGATGATATCTCGTCTGCACCATCAATCCAGATTATCACGATATAAATTCACAAAAACATCAAACCATACATAAATAAGGTCATGATATACATAATAGTAGCTAGCTAACATGCTTACATGATAAACTCATAAACAATTGACATGCATGCATAACAATCGCTTCTGCACAGTTCAGTCTAGATTAGTACGACACAACATCACAAGTATCTCGACTCATAAATGAATATCATAACCATATCCCTATCCATAGGCCAATCTAGGTTAGCATGATACATAATAATATCAACAACTTAACCAAAATGACAATAAGCATCATGCATATGACCGCAATGCATATAACAACAAGTTAACTATCATGCATGACTAATTGATTCATGTGCATATGATTTCATTGATTAACTAGCACCTATCATTAATGTAACCACAACAACAATAGAATGTTAGGTATGCATATAACTATAGTACATAGAATAACCATAAACCATCATGCCTTCATGCCAAGCATAAAAACCTATATGATGATCTACTTTTACCTCAAGGTCCATTGCTGCAACCTTCCTCTAATACCACTTTGTAACACATCCTCCCACATTTACCCAAATTCAAAATATTTCCAGGGTAAACATGATACGAGTTGCACTATGACATGACCCGACCTCCATGTTCTAGTTAAGGAAGTGTGGCCTACAAACAGAACACTTACTAACATCCTATAGGGACTACAAATCACTTACGAGCTAAACAACCACCCTAGGCAATCAATCCCTAAGACAAGAACCATTTTTCTCTAGCCTAGCTTCATAACTGCACCTTTGTGCATCCATGTGCTTGGAAGACTATAACCACACTCACAGTCTTGTCTCCATGCAATTATGACCCAATTTCTCTAGTTCTATGCATGTGATTCTGGGATCTATGCCACCTGTTCAGGCTAGCCTCTAGACCACTGCCCAAAATTGCCTATAACTTTCCAAAATGTAATCAAAGGTAATGAAAATATTATTCAATCAAAACTCAAGAAATAACTTGACCCAAATATTCCTAATACATAACAAGCATTTTTTCAAACATATGGGAAACATGTAAGGTACTGGCTTTTTCATGGCCAAGATTGACTACATCAACATTTGGGAATCCACCTTATTAGAGTCCCAAATTAAACTCTTTTTTGTTGAAGCTGGTGGTTCCGAATGGTATTTTCGGTCCAGTTACCTGTGAAAAACTATTTCTATATGAAAATGGAGTGGATGGTGATGATAACTGATAAACTAGTGTAACTATTGATTGTTGGCATTATGATGTATGTGTTGTACTTGATGGCAAACCTCTCATAGAAGAACATCTCACTTATACTCAACCAGATGAGTCTACAGAAGAAATATCAGGGTTGCAGGAAAGAGGAATTGTGGTGCAACAGTGTTATTTTCAGGTGCCGCAGGTGCACCGATCAAAAGGTGCGAACATTGGTAGGTTGCGCAGATGCGCAGTTCACAGAGTGCGGACATGTTCACTGGCGTTCCGAACAAAAGGTGCGAACCTAAAATGCATGGAATTTCATGCAGAGAAAAATGCGCATCTTAAGTTTGGTCCATGGTATTTAGCCCGACATTTTTGATCCTATGGTTTTGGTCCGTGGTTTTGCATCTAAAATATTCAACCCAGGTTTTGGGTCCCTAGTATTGTTTCTCAATGGTTTTGATCCATGGTTTGAGTAAGGCCTTGGCTATAAAAGGGAAAGGAGATCATTTGGATGGATACAAAAAAAAAAAAAATTGTTGAATATCTTAAGAGAAAAATTTGAAATTCTAGTGATCGGTTTGTGAGTGATAGCTGGATCTGAATCAAGGAGAAACCTGAGCATTATAAGGTGAATCTCCTGATGGGTCAAGATCTCTTCAGCGTATGATCATATCTGTAAATCTGACCGTCTGGGGTATAATTGAGGACTGATAAAGTGTCTATACCCGGAGGTCCGCAGGTGAGATACAGCGCAGGCGCGGAGGTGCGCAGGACAGAAGACAGCGCAGGTGCGGAGGTGCGTAGTCTAGAAGACGAATCAGGTGCAAAGGTGCGCAGTCGAGTATATAGTGTAGGTGCGAAGCTGCGTAGAACATAAGACAGAGAAGTGTGGAGTTGTGCAGAACAGGAGATAGAGCAGATGCGGACCTGCGTAGGCTGGACATAGCAGAAGTGCGGATATCCGTAGGTTTCTATTGGTGAAGTTGCAGACTTTTCTTGAAATATATTTTGGTTGCCTTTTGTCTATTGCTACAGAAGTTCTGGGTTTAGAATCAGTGTCTGCTTACCGGTATTGTTTTTTTGGTTACTGCATTTTGAGAAGCTATTGGTTGATTCATTAGTTGTTTGTGGAAAGGAGATTGGTTGATTCACATGTACTTGATTATTATTTAATGTCATGGATCCAGTATGAAAATTTATGAAACGTGGTCCCTGAAAGAAAAAGAGAAGGTTGTAGCCTTCTGCAGGTTGAAGCCTGTGTACTAGTAAAGGATTGCACCAATACAAAATCATTGTAAAAGGAAGTTTCTAATTGGAAGAAGATAGAGACACATTGCAGCAGGTGGTTTTCACCCACATTGGGTTTCCACCTTATATCTTGTGTTCTTTGTTGTGATTGTTGCTCTATTTTTGTTCTTGTTATATGGTTCTGACACAAAGATTAATATATTATAAGTTTGGAAGGTATACACAAGTTTCATCTGCAATTATTTGTATAAATTGAAAAGAGTTTGATAATACTGATTCACCCCCCGTCTCAGTATTATTTCCAACAATTGGTATCAGAGTAGGTCCTTGAGGAAAAGCTTGATCGCTTGAAAGAAGATCTATCATCATGAGCAACTACGAAAAGGAAGCATCTATCAAGCCGCCGATATTTGATGGGACCAACTTCATCTATTGGAAGGTAAGAATCAATGCCTATCTTCAATCTCTTGGTACAGAAGTTTGGGATATTGTGGAAACAGGATACACATTTCCGTCAGTAACTCCTAATGATTCAACTGGTAAGAAGCAGTATGAAACAAATGCAAAAGCTTTCAATACTCTATTGGGAAGTCTATCTCAATCAGAATTTGTCAAGGTGATGCAACTCAAAAGCACAAAAGAAATACGGGACAAGATCGTTCTGAGCTATGAAGGAGATGAGCAGGTAAAATGGGAAAAATTACAAACTCTTAGAATTCAATATGAAAGTCTCAGAATGCATAATAATGAAAGTGTGGCTAGCTATTTCCTACGTATAGATGAGATCGTAAATTGTATGAAAAACTTGGGTGAAGAAATAAAAGAAGTTGTTTTGGTTGAAAAAGTTCTAAGATCTTTGTCTCCTAAGTTTGATTCAAAAGTTTCTACCATAGAAGAAAAGGAGAATCTAAAGAATCTTACCATGTCACAATTGCACAGAATTCTAACTTCTTACAAAATGACAAAAGGAGGACCATCAGATAGAAGAGAAGCTGCATTCAAAGCTTCAGGAAAAGGAGATTACTATGAGCCAAGACATATGTTAGAAGAAGAGGAAGAATCAAATTTTTTCAAGAACCTTCAATGGGGAACTGGAATATTCAGAGGTAAGCTACCTTTCAAATGCTTTGCTTGTGGAAGAGTCGGTCATTATGCTGCAAAATGTCCTTATAAAGATAAACTAGACAGAGGTAAGGAACCTATTAGATGGAACAGAAAACAGTATGTAAGTAAGAAGAGATATTATACTCATGAAGACAGTGACAGACTTTCAAATAGTGATGAAGATGAACAAGGTCATGATAATATACTTTTGATGGCTTTTGAAGACAATGATTTCTTGGATGTTATAAAAGAAGAAGGCCTTTATGAAGAAATTTCTAAACTTATTTTTTTTTTAGAAGAAAAGAATATGATCATAGATACTCTAACATTCCAACTTGCTGAAAAGGATAAACACAGTGAAAAGTTAGAATGTGAAATTGTGGGACTTAGAAAGGAAATTGAGAAAACAAAAGCCCTTAATCTCAGATTTGCTAAAGTATCTGAAACTTTAGATGAGATTATGAAAGTGCAGCGTTCTCCTCTAATTAGGACAGGTCTCAGATATTCCAAAGAAGCGTCTCAATCTCAGAAGCAAGCAGAGAAGCCATCCACCTCCAAAAGTTATCTTGATGCAATAAGGAGAAATGAACAACAAAAGCATGATGTAGATCACCAAGTAAATCAGGGACAAGTTGCTTCAAGAATGATCAACGATTATCGGGAGCAACCTACTTCAAGGATGAACAGAAGCCTCAACCGACCACAGGTAAATCGTTCTCAATTTAGCTCAAGAATGGATGGAAACTACAATCATATGGTTGGTAGATTTGATAGTCGCAGGAATTTATTCAATGGCCAATGTTTCTCTTGTCATCACTTTGGTCATAAAGCTGCTCAGTGTGTTGCCTACAAGACCATCATGACTAGGGAAGCTCAAAAACAAAGGGGTATGACAGGAATCATGAAAAGAACCTACAATAACTTCTCTACACTTGAAAATGAAATAGAATGCACTATTTGTAACAATTTCGGTCATGAAGATTCTGAATGCAAAAGCAGGTTTCGGCAAACAATTTAGAAGGAGCAGGCTTCATTGAGTTCCAAAACATGGAAAAAGAAAGAACAATAGCCCAAAAGTTGTTGGATCGCCTTATATGCAGAAGGACAGGAAAATTAATGGTACATTGACAGCGGATGCTCAAAACATATGACAGGTGATAAAGGAAAACTTCAGTCATATACTGCCTTAGAAAGGGAAAAGAAGGTATCATTTGGAAATGACACCCCTGCATTCATAAAAGGTAAAGGTTTTTCTCAATTGAAAAAGAAAGTCAAAGCTGGTAACATTATGTATGTTGATGGCTTAAAGCATAATTTATTGAGTGTTAGTCAAATGTGCGATCAAGGAACTGAGGTAATATTTAGATCAAATGGATGTATTGTTCATGACCTTGACACAGGAAAAATAGTGATAAAAGGCACAAGAACTCCAAATAATTTATACATATTCAAAGAAGGAGAACAACAATGCTATATGATCAAGAATGATGAACACTGGCTATGGCACAGAAGATTGGGGCATCTTAGCTTCTCCGAGATCAGGAAAACATGCAAATATTAGGCAGTTCGTGATCTTCCTGACATCAGAATTCCAGATAATACAATATGCAAATCATGTCAATTCGGTAAGCAAACTAGAACTAATTTCCCTGAGAAGGAAGGATCAGCTAGCAAGCCACTTGAACTTGTCCACACTGATATATGTGGTCCAACTAGGAAGAGGTCACCTCGAGGAGAAGAGTATTTCAAATTGTTCATTGACGACTTTTCAAGGATGTGTTGGATAGGATTCATGAAGTATAAAGATTAAGCTTTCGAGAAGGTCAAGTCTTTCAAAGCTTTGGTTGAAAACCAATCAGATCGTAGAATCAAATGTCTCAGATCTAATCGAGGAGGGGAATTTACCTCAAATGAATTTTTTGATTTTTGTGAAGAACATGGAATCAGAAGGGAATTTTCTACTTCAAGGACTCCTCAGCAAAATGGAGTAGTGGAAAGGATGAACAGAACGATTCAACAAATGGCCTGTGCTATGGTTGATGAGTCTGGAACTCCCACAACCTTCTAGGGTGAAGCTGCATTTGTCGCTGTTACTATTCTCAACAACACAAACGTCCGGGTAAACAACACTCAGACTCCTCATGAACTTTGGTATGGTAAGACTCCCATGGTAAAATACTTCAAAATCTTTGGAAGCAAATGCTACATTAAAAGGACTAATGAAAATCTTGGCAAGTTTGAACCTAGAGCAGATGAAGGCATTCTACTTGGCTATTCTCCTCACAGCAAGGCTTACAAGTGTTACAATAAAAGACTTGGAAAAATTGTTGAAAGCATTGATTTAGTGGTTGATGAAGAAGGAAACTCTCCTAGACAAGAAAAATCTGAAGTTTTTGAAGATGGCAAAGACTACCCATCAACATCAAATCAGATTCATGATGAAGAATAAATCCATGAGGCACCACAAGAACAGATAACGATAGAAGAGAAGACTCCATCCAGATATGTTCAGAAGAATCATCCGGAATTCCAAGTTCAGGGGCAGAAAGAGGCAGGTGTACAAACAAGGAGAACCATTTCAGAAGCTTCAAGCTATCTAGCCTTGCTCTCCTCCTCAGAACCACAAAATGTAAAAGAGGCATGCAAAGATGAATGCTGGGTCAAAGCCATGAAGGAAGAACTTGAACAGATTGAGAAGAATAACACTTGGGAGTTGGTTCCTAGACCAGAAGATAAAAATGTCATAGGGACAAAATGGATTTTCAAAAATAAGCTAAATGAAAATGGAGAAGTTGTTAGAAACAAGGCAAGACTTGTTTGTAAAGGGTATGCGCAACAAGAAGGCATAGACTTTGAAGAAACTTTTGCTCCAGTTGCTAGACTTGAGGCTATAAGAATGTTCCTTGCTCTCTCTAGCTTTCAAAAGTTCAAAGTATTTCAGATAGACATAAAATCTGCCTTTCTGAATGGAGAGTTAAATGAAGAAGTATATATTGAACAAGCTGATGGGTTCATCCTTGGAAATGATCCAAAACATGTATGTAGACTTAAGAAGGCACTCTATGGTCTTAAACGGGCTCCAAGGGCATGGTACTATCATCTGGACAAATATCTTCATCAACAATGTTTCTCAAAAGGCTCAGTAGATAGAAATCTATATATAAAAATTGATAATGATAAATTGTGAATACTTATTGTATATGTTGATGATATCATTTTTGGCAGCAATGAAGAAGCCATGAGTCAAAAATTTGCTTTGGTGATGCAAAAAGAGTTTGAAATGTCTTTGCTTGGTGAGTTGACATACTTCCTTGGGTTACAAATCCAACAAAATAAAGATGGTACCTTTTTATCACAAACCAAGTACCTAAAGCAGATCTTGAAGAAATATGGCATGGAAGACTCAAAACCGGTATGTACTCCTATGGTAACAGGATGCAGCATCAATGCTAATGATGAATCTGCAACAATCCATCAACCAACCTATAGATCCATGGTTGGCAGTCTACTCTATCTAACAGGAACTCGGCCAGACATCATGCATGCAGTGGGAATAGTTGGAAGATTTCAGGCTAATCCAAAGGAAGCACACCTTCAAGCAGTTAAGAGGATATTCAAATATCTTCAAGGAACACAAAACTATGGCTTATGGTATCCTAGAAATGCAGATCTCACACTTCATGCATATACAGATGCAGATTGGGCAGGAAGTGTGGATGACAGAAAAAGCACTACTGTTTGAGCATTCTTTATGGGGTCCAGATTAGTATCTTGGTTCAGCAAGAAACAAAGTTCCATTGTTCTATCTACAGCTGAAGTAGAATATGTGGCTGCTACACACAACTTCTTTGGATGATACAAAGTTTACAAGATTTTCAAATCGCCTATACTCCACCTATCTCCATCTTTTGTGATAATACAAGTGCAATCAGTATCTCAAAAATCCTGTCATGCATTCAAAGATTAAGCAGATACCTATCAAGTATCATTTTCTAAGGGAACAAGTGCTTGAGAAAAAGGTCAAGTTGGAGTATGTTCCTTCCAAGGAACAAGTTGCTGATATTATCACCAAACCATTGCGCAGGGAAACATTTGAATACCTCAGACAGAAGCTGGGGGTTGTTGATGCATCATCGTGCTGTTAAAACTTGTCTGTTGTACACAGGTGGATACACATACATATGCCAGTTTATATGGGTCAAGTTTTGGGTGAAGAGAGTTCGATATGGGTTTGTCAGAGACCAGCTGGCACAAGTTCAGGGGGAGCATATTTTCTTCTAATAATGCATTGTTGGCATTATCTTAGAAGTCCTTGGTTTGATTTCACAGGTGTTTTTGGTGGAATGTGTGCTGGTCTGAAAGTTGATTCTACTATTGATAGTTGTTCTTGTCTCTATATATCAAGGTCATGTAACAACCTATTTTGGTTTCCCCACTATGCTTGGGATGAATAATGTATGTTCTAGTTTGATATATCCCCATTTAATTGGGAGGATGAGTCAATATTGGTATCTACCCAATTGATTGGGAGATGGATGTATGTATGAGTCCTTGATGATAGGAGAGTCAATTATGATGTATGGAGTCATGTTTCTTCTCGTAGAACATCTTTTTGTAGACCTTGCTTACAGTTAGGGGGAGAATGAATAATACACTTCAACAGAGCAGAGACTTCAGCATGTACTCAGAGGGAGCGTGGACAGATTGGTACGCCTTGGCATATTCAAAGGGGGAGCTCTTTCAAAGATTTCAGCAGGTACTCAGGGGGAGTATGGTCAGCAGAATGGTTATCAAAGAAAGAGAATATTTGGGTCCACCCTTTTCCCTTGATGTCAAAGGGGGAGAGTGATTGGGTATTGTTGCCATCAAGTCCAAAGGGGGAGGTTGTTGGCATTATGATGTATGTGTTGTACTTGATGGCAACCCTCTCATAGAAGAACATCTCGCTTATACTTAACCAGATGAGTCTACAGAAGAAATATCAGGGTTGTAGGACAGAGGAATTGTGGACATTGGCAGGTTGCACCAATCAAAAGGTGTGGACATTGGCAGGTTGTGCAGATGTGGAGTTCACAGAGTGCGGACATGTTCACTGGCATTCCGAACAAAAGGTGCGAACCTAAAATGCATGGACTTTCATGCAGAGAAAAATGTGCATCTTAAGTTTGGTCCATGGTATTTAGCCTGACGTTTTTGATCCTATGGTTTTGGTCTGTGGTTTTGCATCTAAAATATTGAACCCAGGTTTTGAGTCCCTAGTATTGTTTCTCAATGGTTTTGATCCATGGTTTGAGTAAGGCCTTGGCTATAAAAGGGAAAGGAGATCATTTGGCTGGATACAAAAAAAAAAGTGTGTTGAATATCTTAAGAGCAAGATTAGAAATTCTAGTGATCGGTTTGTGAGTGATAGCTGGATCTGAATCAAGGAGAAACCCGAGCATTATTAGGTGGATCTCCTGATGGGTCGAAATCTCTTTGGCGTATGATCAGATCTGTGAATCTGACCGTTTGTGGTATAATTGAGGACTGATAAAGTGTCTATACCCGGAGTTCCATAGGTGAGATACGGCGCAGGTGCAGAGGTGCGCAGTCTAGAAGACGAATTAGGTGCGAAGGTGCGCAGTCGAGTAGACAACGCAGGTGCGAAGCTGCACAGAACAGAAGATAGAGAAGTGCGGAGCTGCGTAGAATAGGAGATGGAGCAGGTGTGGACCTACGTAGGCTCGACACAGTAGAAGTGCGAATATTCGCAAGTTTCTATTGGTGAAGTTGCAGGCTTTTCTTGAAATATATTTTGGCTGCCTTTTGTCTATTACTGTAGAAGTTCTGGGTTTAGAATCGGTGTCTGCTTACTGGAATTGTTTTTCTGGTTACTGCATTTTTAGAAGCTATTGGTTGATTCATTAGTTGTTTGTGGAAAGGAGATTGGTTGATTCACATGTACTTGATGATTATTTAATGTCATGGATCCAGTATGAAAATTTATGAAACGTGGTCCCTGAAAGAAGAGAAGGTTGTAGCCTTCTGCAGGTTGAAGCCTGTGTACTGGTAAAGGACTGCACCAGTACAAAATCATTGTAAAAGGAAGTTTCTAATTGGAGGAAGATAGAGACATATTGCAGCAGGTGGTTTCACCCACATTGGGTTTCGACCTTATATCTTGTGTTCTTTGTTTTGACTGTTGCTCTATTTTTGTTCTTGTTATATGGTTCTGACACACAGATTAATATATTATAACTTTAGAAGGTATACATAAGTTTTATCTGCAAATATTTGTATAAATTGAAAAGAGTTTGATAATACTGATTCACCCCCCCTCTCAGTGTTATTTCCAACATTGATATTAAATAAAACTAATCTATTCTAATTACTATTACCCAGGTATATCAAATCATATGTGTTAGAAAGATAACGTTGTTTCATGACAATGAATATTCTCCCAAATTAACGTTATTAAAATTGATTAAATAGTTGATTGAATTAACGGTAAATTCATCCAATATGAAAGAAAAATTAATTTCGTTATTCATTGTATGTTATATAATTTAATTCACACACATCAAAAGTGATAATGATAGAATTAATAAAAATACACATACATGAACAATAATTAAACACTTGAAACACTTCCTTTAAAAATAGAATGCAAATAGCAATGATAAATGTACCCATATTGTTGGCAATCTGCTCATATTGGAATTGAAATTGGTTTAGATAATATTAAAGTAAAACTTGGGTACAAAAGTGACATAAAAGCTTTGTTTTTTCTCCAAAATTCAGAACCCTTTACAATGGGTTCAAGAGGGATATATATAGTGTTCTTTAAAACCAAGGAGTGAAACTAATCTCCTTAAAATTTCTCACCTAAAGCATAAAAGAATTAACATAAAAAGTAAATGGTTGTAACATCTCTCAGCTAGTTGAAGATGAGTCAATTGTTCGTTTTCATAGCCTTTTAATATCTAGAAGTGCTTCCATCTCTGGAGGGGAACTAGGCTTGAACCTAGATGTTGAAGATAGATGCTTGCAAAGGTTGAAACATCTAAATAGTAGTATTAGTGAGTGACTTTAGAACCAAACAATTAATGTGAGGCTTGACCAAATTCAATTGAACTCAAGATTAACTTTAGTCAATTGGTCGTGTCTCTTAACAAAGTTTTCCTTCTCTTCAAGACAATATTTCAGTAACCTTTATACATATGGCAATGAATTTTTTGGATGACTGGGAATCATATTTGATTTGAGCAATGAATCATTGATGGATTCGATTATGGAATTTGATAACTCACATGCATCATTAATAACCTTCTTCACCACATGAATCTTGACTTTCCATATTTTGAAAATGATTGACTTTGGCATTTCATCAATTTTAGGAAAGTTAGGTTTCTTTCCCTTAACACTATTTTTCCATTTCAGTGGTTCATTGAGATCTGATTTGGTTTCATAATAATACATTATCGTATCCACCAACTCATAGTCAATGTGTTACCTAATTTGCATTGTACTATCAATCAAATCCAACTTCTCACATAAAATTTGTTGTTTCTTTTGGAGCTAAGCATTAAGGTCATAGGTCTCTTGTTTGAATTTCACTAAATGGGGTATCTTTAACCTACAATTACTCTAGTTTATGTTGTGATTCCCTAAGTTGTCCATAACTTTGACTTAATTTGATCTCCATACCGAATTTGAAGTGCATTGAACTGATTTTGTAGTTCTGCCAATGTGATATCCTTCTGATTAAATTAACTGTGTTTTCCATTGTGCCCTCAATTGGTCTTTTTCTTTCATGGATTTCTACTCCATAGTGGAGATATTTTCATCTTTCTCTCTCATCAATTATTGCACCTCTATTTCTTCATCCATGGTTGTTGAGGCATAGGCACCTATAAATTGAGTTAATTTCCAGATCTCATCAGTTGGGGCAACAAAGGATCTCTTCCAAGTAACCTCAAGATATGTGTCTTGAGAATCTTTTCGAAGGACCAAAGCCTAGGATTCATCTATTTTCCTCTCTTGACTACAATTTTTTTCATTGGGTTGTAAAAGATATCCATCCAAGGAGTCTCCTCAATATTGAGAAAGATATTAGAAGTAGGATTAGTAGGGATAATCCCTACCTCAAGTTGAGCAGCCATTGGTTTATTATTAGATACTAACTGCTAAGGTATGGTATTCTTAGTAGTGATGGGATTGCTCAGATGATTTTTATGTTGAGAAGCAGTTTGTATAGAAGTAGTTTCTCTATCAAGATAAATGATTTCATGTTTCCCTTGCTTTGACTGTTTAATAATTTCATCAAATTATTGCCATACCTTTTCCGTATTAGGATCTACTATATGAATTTCTCCACCAGAGTTTGAAGAACTAGTTGTTTCTTTTGCTACTACTGAGGAGGAACCACTAGTTTAGAGGAAGTTTCTTGCTGAGCTGAAACCCTAGTGTCCTTCAGAGAGGCTTGTTTTTATAGGGGAAATTGCAATAGGTTTAAAGAGAGAAGATCCAATCTTTCATTTCTAAAAGAGAAAAACTATTCTCACTCCTTCACTAACAATGTCTCTTCAACACTACTCAAAATTGTATTATATGAGGATGCTTCAGCAAATAAGTTATAAAATCTAAGTTCCTCATGAAGATACTTCCTTATACCAAAGGCTAAGGTGGCCTACTTTGCTACTCTGCTTGGGTGATATGCCCTAGCCAAGATCATGGCCAACTTCAATGCTTCAACATGTCACAATTATTTCTCAACATGACCATAATTGGTGATACAAAAAATAACAAAAGATAAAGGAAACTGAGGCTAAACCCTTTTGTTACTCTCTTTCAATGCCTTGGTGATTCCATGGCATATCTTTTGGTAAGCCACTTCATTGCATAAAATCTTGTTTGGAATGTAAAGGGGCGTGTCATGTGGTTATGGATAGCTACCCAAGACTCTGATACCAACCTTCTTCAGGTTTTCCATGGCTTTTGGAGACATTCTGGGAGGTTTGGTTCCAAATATGTTTTCATAAATAATGATAATGATGTAATGATAAATCTGATAAAAATGGCCAAAATTTTTGGACTTAAAAATTATATTGTGATAAATTTTAATTGGTGAGGAGTCAGAAAGAGTCCATTTCCATCCCATGGTTTGGAAATCAAGAGAAAAACAAATACAGTCCATGGTGTAGGTGAACATATAAAATGGAGGGATTATATTCTTAGAAACACTTAGGGAGGTACAGAAAGCCAAAATTTATTTGGCTAGGTTATTGGATAATGTAGTGGCCTAATAAAACATTTCACCCTTAGAAGCCCCATCAATTAGGGAGACGCATACAATAGGAAATTTAGAGACATTGGGATACGCGTGTTATTAGGCGTAGCCCAACTTGGTCCAGTTTCTATCAAAGATTCTGCATTTTGAGGAGAGGACTGCATGGAGTCCACAAAGTTATATTTACCACATGATATTTATGTGATTTGGGGTGGGTCAAAGCCCCTCATTTTGTAATGGGTATTGGGTGTTAGTTCATTGTTTTTTCGGATCCATGGTATGTGGACCATGGCTATGTATTAATGAAATCTATGTAAGGAGATGCAATAATTTTTTGAGGATAGAGAAGTCATAGATGAATCATTGATTATATTTTCTGTCTTTATCTATATTTTGGGCCTTAAGGAAAGGCTTTGCAGCTAAGTGAACAGAGGCCTGGAAGAGTTTGTAGCTAAGTGCACAGACCACTTGTAGCTGGGTGCGTAGGTTAGAAAAGTTGTATCTATTAAAGGTCTATATTGATAAAGAAGAAGAGGATTTGGCAAAGTATTGTATATCTATGCTCATTATCTATTTGTATACATATTGTTATGCATGTTTTTTACTGAATTATGCAAAAGAATACGTGTTATACTATTCTCTGGTATGTGTATGTGATAAGTGAAATTCTACGAAGTAAATCATCACCGTGAAGTTATTTATGTATGTGAAGTTGTAGATAGGTATAAAACATTAGTAAACACATAGATTCCACAATGCACATATCCCTCTGGCTACAGAAACCTGGTTCTACAACCTCCTATAACTGCTTTGGCTGAGACTGCAATCTGCTTACAGGTCTTTGCCGAAAAGGCCAGTGGTTGAGGATTTTTCTAGTGCGCAGGTAACTTTGAACTTGGGTCAAGCCCCCTTAAGCCAACAAGTGGTTCCATTGCCAAAATTGGGATCTATTTAAGGGATATGTTTCGGCATCCATCGAAGAAGGAAATCCATGAGTGGGTTGAACAAAAAGAGCGAGAATTTGCAGTTTAGGAAAACAAAAATACGTGATTGTCGACTGAAAGCTAGTTGTAGAAGTATATCTTTGAAGAGAAAGACAAAATATTCTTTGGTTCATTTCACATTGAATTGTATGAGTGGGTATTAAAGTTGACCGAGCACAAGACTTATTTTAAAGGAGACGAACCTAGGGATTGGAATCCTTAATTGATACAACCACTCAAGAACATAAATAATAGGATCTCAAGCGCTATTGATTTTTGGATCGATAGAATTTTGGGAGGATTTATTATTGAATTCGCAATAGACATGACAATATCTTACAATGAAGTTGAGCGGAAATTTTTCTAGGGTCCGCGAAGTAAGTACCTGAAATCTTTAAGGTTGTGGATTAAAATTATTTTATATGAAAGGGGCGTACTATGAATGTAGTCAGATTAATGTTTGGACTAAGAGGCAATAAGTTTGAACTAGGATCAGGATCTACACAAAGCGGGAAGCGATATAGAGTTGAGCACAGACCAATGAACTTTATTGAGACTAACTATAGTTCCCCTCCACCACCTCCCCCTCCCCCTCCACTTAGCCCCCTGAGAACAAAAATGGTCATTGACATTAAGATACCTATCTTTAAAGGACTTGGATAAGAGGATCCTAACCAATTCTGGTTCATAGTTGATGTTGTATGGAAAGCGAGACAGATCACTGACGAAGATGTAAAGAAGGTGCAACTCGTCACGACACCGCGAGAAAGAGAATTGACATAATACATGAAGTACTCTGTGACTGATTTGAAATCTTCATTGGATGATATTAAGAAAGTGTTGGTATCAGAATTGAAGAAGCCAAAGTCAAAATCATAGTGCATCATAGAGCTAAAGGGAATCAAATAGTTGGCTACTGAGTCCATGTGGGAGCTGGATCAACGATTCAAGGTATTAATGGGACAAGTAATCTTTAAAATACCCCTTAAAAAACATAAGGAGTCCTTTATAGCTACATTACAGACACATATCAGGTCACCCTTGATGCAACAGAAGATCGTGACTCAAGCTAGAGCATTGGAGATTGTGATGAAGCTGGAAACCTTTTTGATCGGAGATACTCATGCAAGAGTATATAATATTCTGATCCACCTAGCAAATTTTACCTTGGAATTGCAAGATCTCAAGAAAGGTAAAGAAACAAGATAAAAAATATGGTGTACAAAATGCAAAGCAAAGGGCCATTATAAGGATCAAGACCCCATGTTCAGAGATTATTTGGCAAGTGGAGCACCTAATCCAGTAAACCTAAGATCAAGTTTGTGGTGTGAAATTTGTATACCGAGAAGCCAACGTCGCTCTAAATATTGCTACTTATTACAAAAGTACATACAAACCCCAAAGAAACGATTTTGAAACATTTTTAAATTGGTAGGCCATGATGAGAGAAATTGTTGAAGTTATTACTTGATGATGGAGCACATAGCTAATGCTTATAGACTGCAAGTTGAAGGACATACACATGAGGAGCTAGGCCAGCATGCTGGTCAAGGAGGTTTCCAAGGATGAGGATGAGGACGAGGAGGACGTGTTGGTCAAGGATGAGACTAGATTATCTGTTATAACTGTGGACATGCATGACACTTTGCAAGAGACTATCAAAACCCTAAGACAACCTGCAGCTACTATAAGTCTTTTGATCACGTGATAGAATAATGTGCCATCCTTATCACGAAGATGCAGGACAAAAGGAACCAATAGCCCGCAGCGAATCTTAAAATGATGACCATTGAGCTAATGGAGATTAACCGCGCATCTACATTATAAGAAGAAGCAAAGCTGTGACTAGAGATGATAAAGCTAATGGGAAAAAGGGAGTTGAAGCTACATGTGTAAGAAAAACTACTAAAAAATCCCTTGCTTTTGATATTCAAAAGGAAAAGAAAGTATTGATGGAGGCGAGGCAGAGATTTATGGGTGATGGGGCTTCGACCTCTACTATGTAGCCAACACAGAAGAATAAATGCGAGATAGTATCAGTTGCGACAAAATATGTGGATCTGGATATTTTGAAGTCTTTTCTGTAGACTTGCATGAAATTGTTAAGAAACTAGAAAGTTGTAGAAATATTGTAGGAATCGAGAGACTCTTATGCTTCTAAGAAAGTACCACAGAGTGAGATGTTCATAGTAAAAAACCTACATCGATGCAAGAAGAGGACTAGAAAAGAAATGAGGCTTACAGCACAAATTGGAGAATATGACATGGATCGAGTTATCCTGGATCTAGGCTCTGATGCCAACATCTTGCCGAAGTAGACTTGGGAATTGATGGGTAAGCCAAAGTTGCAATGGTCACTGATCTAGCTGAAGAGGGTGGACAAACAGAATATTGTTCCTCTAGGAATTTTGTTAGGTATCACGATAGACATTGAAGGAGTGCACACTACTTCTAGCTTTGAAGTGATCGAAATTGTGGATGATAGTAATCCCTATCACGCATTTCTTGGATTAGATTGGGAATTTGCTAACATAGCTATAATTAACTTTAAGAAAAGGAAAAATATATTTGAAAGCAAAAATGTGAGAGTCATTGTTCCATTATATCCATTCGAGGGAGCGAGGTATACTAAACTTGTTAAAGAGGAGTACATTGTAGACAACATCGACAACATTTACTAGATAATAGAAAAAGGAGAAGAATGGATCAACCCTACTATAGATGGAAAATTAGGCTGGGAGCAAGACAGTTCCTACAATTCATATTTAGAAAAGGAATTAGAAATCTAGAAAAATAGGTTACATGAAGTATCGACAAGGTGATGTGCAAGGATCACTAAAGAAGTGTGTTGTATGACAATGGAGGTATGTGATTTACCATTTTATGGTGGTTTGGGTAATATAAATACTTTCTTTGGAGAATACAAAAGATAGGTGCCAGAATGTCAGAGATTGTTAGCTCTGGATTTAGCCCTGAGTGCTACACCTGCTAGATGGTGGGGTACAGATAAGAAGAGTATAGGAGATTGGCAACAATGTCGAAGACTGATGTGGGTAAGGTTTGGTATAGAAGAATATGATGGTTAGGCTGATCCTAGAGAACACATACAACTTTGTATAACAACATGGGAAGAAATTTTGTGATAAGAATGGGTGCATGGATTCATCCATATCTTGGCGTCAATTCTTCAGAATTGGTATTTGGAAATAGAATTGTGACATGGTACTGCAAGCTGGGCATATATGGTTGATGGATTTACAATGACATTTAGTTTTGAAGATGATTGTCCACATATAGATGTAACCCTTCAAATAGTTAAGGAGAATATTTTTAAAAATGAAGTTCCATGTACATGGCAACCTGATTGGGTCGCACAGTTACATAATGTAATGGAGTGCTACAATATCACAGCAGAAGAGGAGGGATATCCTCACAATATAGACATTGTAGAATCTTAAGGTCACTGTGAAGTGAATGGACCTTAAATAGATATTCTTGATATAACGAATCCATTAAAGAAGAAGAAAGTAAATATAGGGTTAGAAGATGAGTTGAAGTTTGCAACAAGAGCAG
>APFE030027519.1:0-50485 GCA_000404065.3 Pinus taeda | reverse complement strand
CCCCCCCCCCTGTGACCCCCCTGCTGCACAATCGGCGCAACGAAGGGGGGGCTCCACCCCCCCTCTAACCCCCCGGTTCACTACGTAGGTTAGTCGTGGAAAGAATGTAACACAACCCAACACTTATGCATTTCAAAAGAGTGAAAATGTTGAACATGTCATATTTCTTATTCAGGAACATTGATAATATGGCCTACATTGTACAGAAAAATCCATACCCCATTACAAGAGTAGTATCTATCAATATTCCTTGATTAAGATGATTTTACTACATCATCTCAACCTCCTCAACATCTCCTGGGATACATTTATTGCCAATGACATCTTCAATGGTCCTTAGATTCCTCCACCAATGCCCTAAGAAGTAGAAGGACCCTCCAGCAATGCCAAAGTAATGAAAGATGAGAAGGTTAAAGAGACTAAAGCTATTGAGGAGCTAGAAGCCTACAAGACATATCAGAGAGGGGCTAGAAAGTTGTTTGTAGTAGATAGGCAAGTGTTTACTCCACTTGATGTGGAAGGGGCCTTGCCTTCTTAATCATCTCATAGGAAAATTATTGCTCCACAAAATGTGGAAGGGGCTTTTCCTTCTTCATCAACACAACAGGTATAATAGGTGCAATAGTTGCATAAAGGGAAGGAAAAGATGCTAGAGGAAATCCTTAATGATGAGGAGGAAAGGGAATTTGATTTGATGGAAGATGATGAACTGGAAGAGCCACACATCCATCATGGCATTGAGATAGTTGGCTTGGAGGCTCAAGATGAGGAAACAAATGAAAACATAACCATAAGTGAGAAAGATGCACAGATCCAAGCACTGATGGACAACTTGGCGAGAGCTAAGTATGTCATTTCATACCTTGACCAAGAAAACGAGCACTCAAAGGAAAAAATGAGGGTGATAGGCTTTGGATGCTTGTTGAATATTCCTTGGCTAACCAAGATACTTAATGGTGGTGTTTTCCACAAATTTTGACCAATTTTTGAAGAATATTTTCCTTTTGAAGAATTTGGAAATTTTTTACACTGAAATTTTGGCTCTATACGCAATGCACTTTTCCTAAGGGCATCCAATGAGGAAATAATAAGCATTTTTGGATTCAAAATGATGAGTACATGCACCCTGTGCATTTGCTAAGCTTTTAAATTAGAAATGGTCAACCAAAAGGTCAAAAAACACCCAAAAAAGGACCTTTCTACCCTCTTTTTGACACATAGAATCAGTCTTGGGAGAATCTTTTGATGAGGGGACAAATGAACTCCAAATGAAAAAAATTCAAGACATTATGGAAAGTAGAATTGAAGAGAATTCCAATGAGCTATCATGAGGTCAATTTGGACACTGGGAAGACCTCCAAAATGGTCCTACAAAAAGCGTTGGTCATAGAGCTTGGGCACTATGCATAGGACAACAATTGTGCTGGGTTTCCACTTCACTGTGCCTTGACTGTAATTTTGGGTTTCCTCTCATGGATGGTGATTTACTGATGTAAATGGTAGCTAGGCATGTAAATAGGTTGTATAATAAGTACTAGAAGGTAGATTCATTAGATTAAAAGTTAACTTGAGGACAAATGAATCAATTTCCTCGCTTTTAGAGGCAAGTTGTTAGGTTGCCTAGTTTCGAGTTTCTTGTTTAGTGTTTGATGGATTAGTTCCTCATCCTTAGTAATTCGACCCTTGAGGATGGGAGGAGGTTGAGTCAATGTCTATATCTTCTTCTTCTTTCTCATTGTAAAGGGTTGGACTCACTTGGATGCTTAGGCTTTGAGTAGACATCATTTTGTATCAGTTTTCAACAAGAGATTAATGATAAATTGCAGCTATTTCTTTGGGATCCATGTGGTATGATGTTCAGTTCAGTTTGCTCTATTTTGATCATATGTTAAATTTTTTTTTTGTGCTTCATCAATCATTTCGTTGCTTTTAAGTGGATTTTTTCAAGTTGATAGGCAGAACCCATAATATTTATGCTGTGTTTTCGGAAAATATTCACACTCTATGTTTTCTTTAGTTTGGTAAGAATCCATGTTGCTTACATGCTCTTTCTAGCTCCTCACTTGTCTTGAATCACCTCAACCATAAAACCTTAGAGTGCTGAGCCTTGTGCCTACCTTGCCCCATCGAAAACCTTGCAATTTTGACCTTATTTTCTTACCCTAACTATTTGACTCATCCTGATCTAGCAAAACCCTTCAAAATCTCATCAAACCTCGTGCTACTATACCTAGCCTAATATAATTTTATTGATCTAGTCATCTTGGCTAAGATCCTTACAAAGAGAGCCCTCTCCTGGCCTAGTAGGACTAGCTACTTGGCTAAGCGTGGTTTATAGTTACCCTGGCATTGCCTTCCTTCAACCTGAGGTTCAATCCGGGTGATAACACCTGGGACTAAGGCAGAAATAGAGATAGAAGGAGGTGGCATGGACCCACAAATGACATCCACCCAAATCACCCTCACTGAGGGGGATTTGCATGATATCAGAGAAACGGTGAGGGATGTCACCGCAGAGGCCCTCTAATAGTTCAAAGAGCAGCAACAGTTGGTATTGAGGGCTCTCTAGATAGAGTTGTAGGAGTTGCAGGTTCACACTCCACAGGCTCGCACAGTGTCCACTAGCCTCACGATCGACACTTTAGCTGCCGAGGAGATGTTGCACACAAGGGTGACCAACACAATAGTGCTACCAGATGGGGCACTCACTACAAAAAAGGAGGCCGACAGGCCCACAGTTAGCAATCTGAAAGGGGTGGGACTGAATATGGCCACGCTCCCTTGGGAGACACTCTACCTCTTGCAGGATGGAGTCACCGTGGAACTCAAGGCTCAACTGAGTCACACTCTGCAGATGATGAGTGAGAAGCACATCAACATCGAGCAGTTGGGTCTACAACACAATGAGGTAGTGGAGCAGAACAAGAAAATAATGTAGGTAGTGGAGGAAGCTTGCCGAATGGTCCCAAAGTTGGACATTCAGGCAAAAGAACCAACAGAGGCGCGCGTTCACAAGTTCACCACAAGTGTACATGATGCTTGAGTAGAGATGGCCCGAGTTCAGTTGGAGCTAAACCTCAAGATCGTTGAATTGCAGTTGCAGGCTTAGCTCTCAACTCCACCCGAAATTGGGGAACATCGCACCGCCGCTGTTACAGGCAGTTGACAATGCAATAGTATTCTGCATGCATATTTTTGAATAGTCATTCGAGGTCCTCACCACCTTGCAGGAGGACTCGAATGTATTGTGCCTAGAGACAGAGGCACGTGAGCTACAACAAAAATATGACAAGGTCAAAGGGACCGTGCAGACGTTTTCCCTTACACAAAGGCTCGCACGGATGCAGGAGGCAAAGGCGCTCAAGCAACAAGTGGATGTCACTCGACATAAAGAAATGGTCTTAAAAGCATTCCTACAACGATGGATAGACAAGGCTTATGCAATCACAACCTCCATTAAAGGAAAGCTCCCGCAACTGTACGTAACTCAGCAGAAGATTCAGGGTAGCAGTTCAGCAGCAGTCACCAAGCAGTGCATGGAAGAAGTCCAGCAGGTGACTGCTCAGTGTGCTACCGAAGTTGCGGTGATCCAAACAGAGATGGGAGGTCTTCGTGCTAAGATATCCACACTTAGAGAGTGACTCGAGGGTGAGTTACAATGTTTTTGTTGGGGGCCTATCAGGCGTGGGATCCCCTAAGGGCAGTTTTGGGGCTAAAAGCCCATATTTTGGTCATAATTTTGTAATCCAAGTGTAAAGACTCCACATTTTGTGGTCATGGAACACGTAGACATTAAAGAGTCATAGGGTTGTCTGCCATTATTTTGGAAACGTAATGTCAGCTATAAAAGATCTACCCATGATCCATGGACCATGGGATTGCATAAATAAATCTAAGCTTTAAGTAGTTATAGCGATCAATCAATCAAGAAAAATTGAACATGTATGAGAGATAGCTCTGAAGTAGAAGTCTAAGTCTTGGGTTGTAGTGTAGGTAGAGGCTCTGCAGCTGAGTGTGTAGAGTCCTAGAAGTCTGCAACTGTGTGCACGGACCCCTACAGCTGAGTGCGCAGGGTGGGTTGAGTCTGTAATGGTTTGGAACTATCAATAAAGTGAAGTATTCCATAATTTCTGTGTCTTTATTTCCTGTTTATGCATTCGGTTATATTGGGTATGAATTTCACTTATAATTCTTATATGATGCACAAATATATGTAATTGTGTTGGTTAAGTGAACACAAGTAAGAACATCTATTTACGCAAAGCTAACTAAGATTTGTTAATAATACAAGTAAGATACTTAGTGTAGTTTGGGAAATATCGTAGCTCGTTGCCCTAATAGTGTGAAAGTATATCAACCCCAGGTTAGGGTTGTGCGAAAGCCAATTGTACCCTTTCACGAAGGTACTGAAGGGTGGAACAAAGGGCTAAGAAAACTGTGTGAAGGTAGGTATAGCCAGAATAAATTGACATCACATCCATCTCAAGGGTGCGAGAACTTGGTTTCAGCATCCCCCCATACTACTTCGAGTGAGACTTCAGTCTCTGCTCCGTAGGCTTATGCAGAAATGGCCAGCAGTGTAGGGATTTTTTTGGCTAACTAACGTTGAACCTGGATCAGGCCAACACAAGCCAACAATGTTAATTTGGAATTTTAGTGAAAACTTCCAACCATGGGATGAGATTCCTCTTTTTTAGAGCACCAATTTTGACTATTGAAGCACTCAATTTGGAGAATGGAAAGTGTATTTTTGAATTAAAGCCCACATGAGCACATTTGATCAGGTCAAGCCTAAAGAAAATTAGACACTCTTGGAACTCTATATATACAACTAACATCAACCTCATTTGAACATCATGATAAATAATTATTATATTCTCTTCTTTTTTTTTGGCTCACACAGGTCTAAGATAGTTTGCAAAGATTGGCTCACACAATCTTGAAATTGCAGGTTCTCAAGCTTGCACATGTGATTTAGGGTTTTGGTTTCCAACCGCAGGCTTGTAACAGGAAATTTTTCGCTATAATTGTAGGCATGCAGGCCTATGCATGCACTTGAGTGCTTTTTGTTGCATGCATGGCTTTCTCTCTATGCGGTTAAGATATAGGGTTTTAATTTTCAGTTGACCCAAGATTTCGCCAGTCGATCACAAAGTTCAGTAGTTGACCGCGTACAATGACACTTGATCACAGGCTTCTGGACCAGAGTTTTGGATTATTAACATTATTGGTTTCATCTCATGGATATTGTTTAGTTGATTTTTCTGGATAGTTTTATGGTAGAAGATATGGAACATTGTGTTAGGGCCTAGATCTACCTCAGGCTAAAGGAAGGCAGGTTTAGGGTAACATCAAACCACGCTTAACCTAGTAGCTAGCCCTACCAGGTCAGGAGAGGGCTCTCTCCTTGTCAATCTCAATTAGGATATTGGCAACTAGGGCTTGAGATGACTGAAATGAATGTTGACTTTAGGCTAGGTATAGTAGATTAGGGTTTCTGGTTTGATTTTAGGTTTTGGTTGCTGGATCAATTGGAGAACGCAGATTGGGTCCAGGAAATCAACTTAGGGATACAGTCATGTTCTATGGGGTGAGGTAGACAAGAGTTTATGTACTCCAAATCGATTGAGATGGTAGATTAAGACAGCTGAGAATTTGAGGAGGGCATAAAGAAACTATGAATCCTCTTCTAACAGTTGAAAACATTGAAAACCAAATACATTCCCAAGACAAAGCACAGCAGTGTATTTTGTCCATTCACCTTGATTCATTTAGTTTTAGAAGAAAAAGATGGATTTGGATACATATAAAACATAATAAAAACTCATTAGAAAGATGAAACAATACATAAACTCATTTTTACAAGAATCCCACAAGAATAGTTGTGAAACCTGGTTTTACTCCTTTCCAAACTATTGATACAAATGTTCAATGAGTGCCACCACTTCTACCAAAGTCCAACCTTTACAAATTATTGACAAAATACATCATATAGACATCAAAACCATCTGAGCTATCTATCAGGGGTTGAATCCATGATTCAAGGAACTGTTTCAACAACATCTAAACTAGGAACAAGAAAATAGGCAGTGGAACATCTTGCCTCTAAAACTAAGGAAACTGTTACATTCAGTTTAAAATCACCTTTGCTTTGATGTATCTACCCCATCAAGTTTTTTACATCATATTACATCATTTACCATGGAAAATTTAGCAATAAAAGAAGAAAAAGTCAACTACTAAAGAGAATAGGCGAAATTTGACTTTTAGGCAAAATTGACAAAATTTGCCTAATGCACAGCACCCTGAGCCTGATGCACAACTCCGCATCAAGGCTACTTTTAGAGGCCTTCCACTCATCCAAATCAGGCCCAAGATAGCTTGTTGGAAAGCCCTGCCTATCTAGTTTCTGGAACACTTTGGATCTTCTAATTTGGAGGTCATTCCCCCCCCCCCCCCCACCAAAAGAAAAAAAATAGTGGATTCTCCCAAGACTGGTTCCTGTGTGTCCAAAAAGTGGCAGAGAGGGCACTTTTTGAGTGTTTTTTTCCCTTTTGGTGGCCAAGATCTCCTCCAAAACTAATGAAACTTTCTAGGTTTACTTATTTTTTGATGCTAAATCCAAATCTACAAGCCATTTGTCAAGAGGATGCACCAATTCAATGCACAATGTCACAACCGGAATTTCCTGTGTTTCCTAATTCAAAAATTGGAAAATGACAAAATTGTTTCAAAATTTGCCCAATTTTGGCTCGAAGCTGCATCATGGGTTACTTTGATGGGCTAAAGTCACATCAACCAAAAGTTTGAGCTTTTCATCCTTCTTTTTTCCTTTTAAGACCCTCCTTAATCTTGCCTTAAGGTGCTTGATCCTCTTGTTGCATATCCTATTCTGGGTCAAATAATGGTGGGCCATATGCCTTAGCATCTTATTGTCTCTATTTTCTTTCTTTAGAAGGCCCTCAAAGTGGATATTTTCCCTTTCAAGCCATATCCGTCTATCATGCTCCACTTCTTGTTCAATAGGAGTTAAGGGAACTGGAAGCTCTTTGTTGCTTTGTCGTTGAATTTTTAGCATCTCTAACTCCATTTGGCTTTGTTTACCCTCTAACTACTTATTCTGCTACTCTAGGTAATTAATAATATATCTTCCTCGAGTTATCTTGTCCTCTAGCATGTTAATGTATGCCTCCTGTTCTTTCCAAAGCATCCTTTGATCAAAAGAAGGGCTATCTAGGTCTATTACCTGAGTATGATAAGGTGGCACATCAGAATCATGCTACTCAAGCTAAAAATCCCTCTCAACATCATCACCAAGATCCTCCTTTATAACCTTTCCTTTTCCTTTGTCAAGCTACTGCAAGATCCTTTCCCTAGAGCTATCACTTAGGGTGTCTTCCTCAAAATCATAGTCACTGTCCCTCTCCATGCTTGTCTCTCTTGGAATGGTTTGATGAATGGTGGATAATTAGGTGAGGTAAATATTAGTATGAAGAGATTTATAAAAGGGAAATACTGATATATTGAAATAAGAGGGTAAGTGGGGTTTATAAGGGAGCAAAGGTTTGATGTGAGGGAGTTTAGGGTTTGATAAAGGGGTTAATTTTAATAGGGAAATGGGAGAAGGGAATATGAGTGAAGTGAGATAGGATTAAAGGGTAGGTTTATGGCAAGTGAAAATTGGAATATTGAGACAAGGAATAAGTGTTTTAAATTGTGAAAAAATTTGTAGGAGACAACTAGGGTTTTGAGTTTTAATATGCTAAAACTACAATTATAGCATAAAAACCCTATGTGAGATCAAAAGTGAGGTTACTTACTTGATTGGAAGATAAATGCAGCATGGTGATTAGAGGTGAATTTTGAGGTTTTTTAAGTGTTAATGGACAATGCACAGTGCCTCTCTAATGTGCAACGCCAGTGTAAAGTAACACAGGAGAAAATTGCCTGATGCACAGCGCCAACCTCCCAATGCATAGTGCCATTGTTCCTATGTGCAACACAAAATTCAAGGTAAGTTTTGACTACCTTCCCGATTTCAAAATTGGGCATTTGATAGCTCGTTGGAAATATTGTCGAGTCTACTTTCTAGAATATCTTGAATTTTTCAATTTGGAGTTCATTTGCCCTGTCAAAAGTAAAATCTTCCAAGACTGGTCAAAATGTGCAGAATGAGGTTGCCTAAATGCAGAGTGTTGTTACAATAAACTTTTGAAGGTCTTCATTAACTCCAAATTGAGCTCATGATAGCTCATTGGAATATATTTGTGTGTATATATCATTTAAATCATCAATAAAGTCATTTGAACATCCCAGCTAGGTGGAATATGGATTTTCCCAAGGTCATGCTAGAAGTGCATCAATCCTCCTATGGCCAATGATGTTTTCAACATTTCTCCTAAACCATGAAACATGTGTAAAAACTGAAAGAGGTTTTTCTTATTGGGTAAATTATGGAAAAAAACCTCTCTCACTTGTGTCAAATTAATATTCTATTTCTTAGAAACATCATTTGAATAAAACCTATCCCGATGTGTGGAACAAGGGATTTGTGGAAATGAAGGGAAATGAAGGGGATAAGGGGCTTATAAATTCTTGAGAAAAATTTAGGAAGTAGAGAGGGATGTTAGGGTTCAGGAGAAAGTGGAATTTCAAATATTTAGTGAGGGGAAGGGGTCCAAAAGGGAAAAACACAGGCCTAGCTTAGAAAATTGTCAAATTGTAGCAATAAGATAGGGTTTGCGGGAAAATGACGAATTTGAGGGATATCAGTGATGGGAATTATTTAAGAAGGTATATTAGGGATAGGGGAAGGTGTATGAACATCAGGACACAAGTTTGGTTGATTATATGGCCATCCAAGAAAAACTACCTTTAAAACCCTAGGAGAGGGAAATGAGGCTTTACCCAAGTACAACTAAAGCATGAACAAGGTGTAAAATGACCCATTGGAACCTGAAATGATGATGAAAACTCTTTGAATGATGGTACACTAAGCTGAATGGTGACATGGACCAATATTTGGAAGACTTTGGAAGGAGTGAAAACAACCCTAGACCTAATACCTAGTGACCAAATTTTACTTAAAGACTCACTGAAATGACAAAATTTGACTTTGACACCCTGAGACCACTTTGTAAGAGCATATTTGATCACTGATGAAAGGCTTCAAAGTCTTAAACTAACACATTGTACTCTCTTTTGTTTAATCATTCAATGACAATCTCATAAGAAGAATAATTTGAAAGGGTTTTCCCTGTAGTGGGTTTTTCCCTGATCTTTGACCAATCACGGTGTCTCCATGTGTGAATGATTTTCTTATATGGTTCCTTTATGTTCCTCTGCATTGATGTTAATAATGTTGTTTTCTATATAATTTCATATGTTATTGAATAATATTGTAAATATGAATAATTTTATGAAGTTATGGAGTGAATTCTATATGTAAATGATAAAAAGAAATTATCTAAAGTAAAGAAAAATATGCCCCAAGAAAATTAGAGTTGGATTGATGGTGGAGAACTAAAAGAATGCTAGGGTTTGAAGGAAACCCTAGGAAATTTGTATATTAGGGTTTGATAGATATTATGAGGTGAGGTTTGGAAGAAACCCTGGATTATGCCAATGATTTGAGATATGCCCTCTAGAAACCCTACCATGATCAATGTGAAGATGTTCTAGCACTTGTGATATGTTTGATGTAGCCCTAGATGGGATAGTCTCAATTAGGCCTTGGTTATTGATGAATTTGGTTGAAATATTAAAGGCTAAAATTTTATATGGACAATGGATAGTCGCGACTCTTGAAGGTTGGTTTAAGAGGGAGATAGTCACCTCTCGTTGAAGGTAAGTACTTTTCAATACATGTTACTTCTTTATGACTTTACTTTTGTTTAAAATTTATTTATTTGATTATTTCTTATACTTCTTGCATGTATATTTGCGTATTGGGATACTTCTAACCTCTTGATGAGATGTGATAAGTGGATCCTTCTTGAGGATCATCTATGGTGCAGGAAAATATGGATAGTGTAGGAAGAGAAGAGATTGTACTAGAAAAGGAAAAGGGCCACTTAATAAAGAGTTTACAAAGTGCTCAAGTTATCAATGTCAAACAAGAAAGTACACATGTATCTGAATACTAGAAGGTATGTATGGTGTATTGTTTCAAACGCAATATTGGATGGCAAGGTAAGCCCTAAGGTGTGATGAGAATATCACCTTAATAAATGGCTTATGCATGCATATGAAAGTAAGTTTGATTTATGGTACTTACGATGATATGGTGCACTTGGTATTGGACAAGTCACTTTCATTCTATTAAGTCATGGTAAAGATACTTACAAACATTGATTGATATATATGATATTTGGAAAATTATCTTACATGATGGATTTCTTGATTTATGAAGAAAGCTAGTGTTATTGGGAAAACTAGTGTCCATTCAGCACTGCTAGTCCCACTAAGATGGGTAGTTGTCTTAGAAACAAACAAACTAAAGTCACTTGTGTTTTACTTTATGAGAGATAGATGAAAGAGAAGCAGAGAGTACCAACCTCAGTGTTTCACTTGGCTGCTTGCTTGTTTCCTCTCCCCTTTGATAGATCTTTGCCACTCCTTCCTCACTTGTCCCACTTCAAAGAATGCCTGTAGAGTCAAAGCAGCATAATACCATCAAAGCATAGAGATCTATAACCATAAACAATATAGGATCAGATATATATTAACCATACAAATGCATATATCAATACAATCATAGATATACAAGAATATGGAGGAAAACTCAAATAGCTTTATTGATAGAAGTAGTAGAAGAGAGGATTACAACCCATTGATCTGACCCAATGCCATCCTCCCAGCATGAAAGCCCTTCTTCACCTCATGAAAAGTTAGATCACCCAACACTATGATGTTCCACAGAGAAACCAACAACACTTCCTTACAAGATACAAAATTCCAGCCTCTAGATCTCTAGGATGAGGGATCCATATATAGATGTTTGTAGGTGGGTGATTCAGTTTCTAGGTTTTTGATTAGTGTCATTTCTCTGATAGTTCTTGGTTCCACTTGGAGATTTCATGATCTCTTACTCATCCCTGGGTGAATTCAGAGAGGCAAGTGTCAAATGAGAAGTTTCTAAAAGATTCTCTGGGTTTCCACCTAGCCAACTGCCTCTGCCATTTGTTTTCTCTCGCTCATCACACCCTACAGAAGGGCTTTTCAGTATACATCGCACCCTCTGCATGCAGTAAGTGAGATGCATCGCACCCTTAGCACTGAGCAGTCTGTATTGTCCAGTTTTGACTAGTTCTGAGTAGTTTTTCATGGAGAACTTCTGAGAGATGATGTAATCAGTTGACCTTGTTCCTTTAGGGTGTGTAACAACAGTTTTAGGGGCTTAGAAGCCCTTGGTTTATGGACATATGAGATTGGGGTTGCAGTGCCCAAATATGTCTATAACAAAGGTCGTGATCCAAATTGGATCCATGAAAATTATTAGAGTTCTATAACTGTATAAAATCAGGACAAAATTCAAAAACTTGTGGACAATGAGCTATCACGAAAACCTCTAGACAATGGCAGTTTGTAGCCAACAAGGAACGATGAGGACCTCGGTCAAAGTGCACTGACCGAGGCCCATGGAGACCGCGCATGATGAAAACTAGCAGTTAGGAAGTATGGATCGGAAAACGGAGGCAAAACCCCTTGAAATGGAAAGGCCCCGAGCTCTCGGTCACAAGGGGAAGCCGAAAACCGTGGGAAAAGCACTAAAGCGAAAGGTGACTCCACACTCCAAAACTGGCGGAATATCGGAGGTGTTTTGGGCGGTAAGCAGAAATGTCAGGAGATCCAACGATGCCATACAACTAACAACGCGTGTCTGGCGGATGAGAGAGAAAACCACCTCTCATCGTAGGCTAATGTCTAAGCAAGTCAATCGTGTGATAAGAGCCAACACCGTAGGATTTGGGGGTTCCAGATCTGACGGTGGAGATTGGGCCCGATGGGAGACCAGATCTGGAGGGAGAATTAAGCTGCGACATATAAAAGTCTGAAGTTCGATTTGCCACTAATTTGGCGGATGAATCATTACAAAGAGTAACCGAAATACCGAATCGTTTGAGGAAGAGCTGGCGCAGTTCGTGAGAGGACAAGTGGCCACTTCCCTATGAGACGTTACACAATGGTGATGACGCAGAGGCAAGGAACTCCAAGCGAACAATAGTAGGCGATCTGAAGAGGCGGAAGAGGAAATAAACACTCATGAGATGTATTGGCTTTAAGCCATGAACGCACAAATAGAGAATAGGGGGAAGCACTGTCAGAAAGAAGAGAACAATGAAGAAGTAGATAGAAGAGACAGAAGCAAATGTAGAGAGCCAAGCTGACCTGTAGAGCTAAGGTAGCATTGAGCAGACAAAAGGCTTGAGAGGTTCAATCAATCTCTATGAGGAGATCTGTCGGGAACTGAATACCAAATTGGACTCATCCCATCAAGTCTAGTTGAGGTCCAGACTTGTTAAGGAAGAGTCTGTGCACTCTAGTGGCTTGGGGAATCCAAGAACCACTCTACTAAGCACCATCTGTTTCAGGAGACTCAATTTGAGCTCCTCATTGTAAAAACTATGCTTAAAGACACAATAAAAGAAGGCCACCACTGAAAGCTGGACTGGAGACGTAGCCCAGGAGGATTGAGTGAACTCCTTATTAATTTGTTGTGTTATGTTTTGCTTACTGTGTTTCTCTTACTGTTTACCATTTTCCAGTGTCTGTGTATTTTGCAATCTTATCGATCCGTTGCCTAAGATAACATAGACACACACCAGCACATGAGACTGTAATACCTTCATTAATTAATTAATTAACTGAGGTCACTCACGAGTGATTTTCAGTTCACTTAGCCTCGTTTTGGAGCCTCCCCTTCCAACCTTCACAACAACTTGCCTAGCTTCATCAAGTTCACAAGCTTTAGTGTCTTTCTTGCACAAAGGCAACCTGTTGGTCACTTCTTGATCCATTCCCCTCATAGGCTGTTCACATGGAATTGGTCCAGCTGTAGGCTAAGCAGCTTTCCCTTGAAAATTGCACATTTCTGAAGGGCAATTGACCTTCCCTCCAGGAATTGCGCAATCCTCTCTGACAACCTGCTGGGCTCTAGGATTGCGCAATCCTGCCAACCAACCCTCCCAACAAGATTTGTGCAAATTTTCCCAGTAGTAAGCTATTCAACCCAAGATTTGTATAAATCTGGGTAGTAGTCAGCTGCTCAGCCTAGAAATTGTGCAAATCTCCTGGGAAACCAACTTAGCTCCCAGCCAGAAATGTGCATTTTTCTCCAACGGTCGATCAGTCTCTTGCATGTGCAACTGAGTTGACCAATTCCCTCTGACACTGAGAAAAACAGATTTGCATGCATGGGTTTCTTCTTCCAAGGGAGCGTGCAAAGGCATCCCTTGTTTCAGGGATCTATGTTTAGTAGTTGGAGGTTACATGTAAGGAGCGATTCCGAAACCTCCCACCAAGTGTCGCTTCCCCTAGATTCATGGCATGCACGTCACAACCTCGATGTTACCAAAACTCATCAACCGGATGCTATAGATATCATTCATCACATCAACCTTGACGCTCTGGCATCCCACATCACATGTAAGAGCAGTCGACACATTCAACCTAGTTGTTTTGGGGTAAGCCCACTTCCCATGCCTTGAGCTACATTTCTGTCGCTTTTTGTGTTTTCGCTTGTAGGAGTACTATTTGCTTGATTTATTTGAATGATTTCTGTCGTTTACATATATACTAGCTTGTCCTAGGTCTGTTTCATTTTTCATTGCTATCTCACTGCTGTCACATGCATGAAACTGTTTTAAATGGAAATTTGCCCAACTGGCGAACTGCCTCACCCACATGCATGTTGATTTGTTTTCTGAATCTTTAATTCATGTTTTTGCATGCACTGTCAATCACTTATACTATCACTTAGTGTTTCCATGCATTCACTGACTTACTTGCTTTTAGTCGCTTGTCGGCGAGTTCGGCCAACCTTGTCCCAGACTCTACCTTCACTAAGGTTGCATTGCGCAATCTGGGGAAGGAAGGCTTACCCTCCTCTACAGATTTGCGCATTCCTACCAAGCACTGGCCTCCAGGACTGTTTTGTGCATTTATGGACGACAGTGGCTGCTTGGCCTAAGAAATTATGCAAATCTGTCCCTGGGCTAGCAGTCAGCAGCCAGACTGGACTATACATTTTGTAGTTCTAGTAGTCAGCTAGTCTCCCAGCAACCCAGGCTGTGCCTTGAGCAGTCTTGGCAGTCGGTCTCCCGATCTTTGGTCAAAAATGTGCAACCTTCATGATCATTTACCCAAGTATGTTGCAAGTCAGTTCTCATGTTCATTTTTGTTTTCGACTGACAAATTGCTTGCTATGAGTGTTGCCATGTCTCCAGGTATCACAGTTGTTCATTTGCCTCTCAGTGGTACAGGTACAATGGTTTCTAGGAGAGCATAGATGAAGACACCATTCAAAGCACGCTTGGGGATGCAGTCGATCAAGTGTCAATGAGATTTCCTACTCACGAAGACATCAAGTTGTTCACAGACAAGGACATCAAGTAGCATCACAACAAGCAACATCATGAACATCAGTTGAAGGCAGCATAACGAATGCAACAAACGTAAAAAATGCAATGAATGCAAGAGGAATGTTGCTGACAACACAGAGGCAAAACAAAGTTGCAAGTTCAAGTAAATCCACTAATAATGAAGGCAACTTTGGAGACTCCGTCTATGAAGTGACGACGCGACATGAAGATCGTGTGAAGGCAGAAGATGGAACAATGAAGGAGTTGCATTTGCTGGAGCAACAACTCAGGAAGAACATGAAGTTGCACATACATACGAATGAGTTACAACAAGAAAAAGAACAACAATGGGCACAACATGCGCTCACGGGTGAAACTGCACCTGTATAAGTTAAGGATCCATCCTAGCAGTTGACATAGAGTAGACATGGTGAGCAGTGTTGTTGATTGCATGCAAGGGATTCAATAGCATACATGTCATTGAGCGCACACATGCAATCCAACCCATTCAACACACTCACCAAGGCGAAGACAAGAAGCAAGTCCAACTGGGGCTGAACATGTATTTTGACAAGTTGATGCGCATGACCACCGGCACACACTTGAAGATCAGCACAGACACTATGCATCAATGTGTTTCTGATTCAACCATACCCAAGAAGACCATGCACATGTTAGCATATGAGTTGGATGAAGGGGTCGAACCAATGCATAGTTGCAACAGAGACAGAGTTCGTTTCAACAAGATGTCACCATGAGGAGCATGTACACCATCACGAATGACCAAGCTTGGCATCAGCTTACCACCTTCACCATCATAAGCATGTCAAAGAGTTGGTCTCATCACAGCAGACCAAGTGCCAGTGATGTCTTGCAAGGCTTGCTCGAGCCATGTTGTCTCACATGAGTACATGTGCATTGTAATGTTGAGTATTGTCAAGTGTAAGTCAAGTGTCAATGGTTGGATGTAACAGTCATAGAGTAGGTGAAGAGTCATGAGGGTAGTTGAATTGTCACAAAGGGGAATGTCAAGGGTCACCCCACCCTTTGCTATAAATAGTCCCTCATAACTCATTGTATAGGCTTTTGATCAGCCAAGCTTCTACTAAGACTATCTTGAAGAAGGCTTGGACAGTATTGTAATGTGCCTTGGCTTCCCCACTGCACGGAGCTAGTACATGTCTTTGGAGGAGCAGGCAGATGTGGCTATAACGTTCCACTGTTGGGGCTAGTAGGTTTACATGGATGTATTGTGTGATTGTGACTTACACTTCTTTATATAATAAGAGCTAACACATTTTCATGCATATGTCGTTATTGTAGTTGGACTTCTCTAGTTTCTTTAATGATATGTGTGGTTTAATTTACGTACTTGTGTATGAAATGATTCACATGAAATTATATGAATCTTGTTGTTAATGTGTTGCATTTGTTGTTAATGCTATCACCATCCGTGTCGACTGCTCTGCCAGACGTCAAATGGACCTTTCACTTGAACCTTTCTATAACAATTGTCACACTCGTCTTGGACTCATCCATGAGTGTTGTACATGTTATCTTACCTTGAATGATGTGACTACCACATCCGAGTGGACTACTCCGCCAGAAGCTGTGCATGTCCTTTGTGTTGTGTGTTCCTAGCTAAGTTGGAACTGATCCCTTTCAACCTGGAACTCACATTCACCTCCTTCCCCCTTTGAAGTGTTGGAACCTCTCATACACCTTCCTTGACTCACTGCATCAGTCACACCCTTGATGCTGACAGAGTTATTCTACTTGCCTCTGTGCGTCACCGTGGTCAAGGCATTACCTTATGACCCATCGCTGGGACTCCTACACCAAACGGTTTGAGGTCTAATTGGGAATTCTTACTGGGGAGATCTCCTTGACATGTTGGCGGGGCCAGCACTGTCAACATTTCTGGCAGTAGAAGGAGGGCCTAATGACAAGTAGTGTCCTCTCATCCAGTTTTGAACCTTTGCATATCTTTCATGGTGTCTTGCACTCTTCTTCCTCCAAGGTGTTTTTCAAATCGTGAAGATGTCTCCATCTTGGGGAAGCTTTTCGATCTCTTGTCCACTCACACGTATGATGGTGAAGGCGAAGTGGCCTGGGTTGAGAACTTATATAACTTTATTTTCATGATTTATGAGGAAGATTTCTGACGAACATGCCGGTTTACTGCTTGCATACACACTTCGTAAATCTCCATTTCGTTGGGTGCTCAGCCTATCGGCTGACACCGTGCACTCATTTGAGCACTTTTGTGATCTCATTGAAGACACGTTCGATCATTTTGATCCAGAGTATCTTGTATGGAAACTGTTACAACAATGGAGGGCTCTGCATGAATTTGTTATTGATTTTTGACAGCGCTTCCGTGACTTGCAGTTTCAAGCTCTGAAGAGCCAGATGAAATTTGCTTATCTTTGGGACCAGTTCGACTATTTCTTTAAGAAATGTGCCCATCCCAAGAGGAAGCTTGATATCAAACCTCGCTCAACATTCTTCATTGATGGAACTGTGTAATCTCATGTCGGAGCGGGCAATGTCTCAACTGATTGTCCGCCTCCCTCTCATTTAGTATCTCCACCACTGCCTAGTGATGTTGAGGATCATGCTCACACACCTGTTCATCCTTCACACTCTCCCAACATCACTCCACTCGATTTTTACATAGATTTGGTCGCGAGTCCTTCAAGTTATCATATGCATTCTTTTCTTCGACCTCTGCCTTCGCACTCAGGTGTTCCTCCGGATGATGTTGTCCTATGTTTGTCCGTTTCAAACTCTTCACTTGTTGTAAACGAGGAACAACCCACTGACAGAGTCGGTGTTGCACAACCAACATGCGCTATCATTCATGAAGAGTATGAGTGGGAGCTTGAACATCAACACTCAACGAAGGATGACTCCATTCTGTCTGAGTCCCCTCCGTTTTTTCCTAACCTCTTTGGCGAACCTGCCATCCATTATTTTGCATGTGTATCTTCATCCACGGGTGCACCCATTGTTGATCACTCACACAACTCACTGGATGTTAGTCCATCATTTGACAATAGAGAGAATAAGTTACTCATTGAAAATCCACTTGATCCTTCATCTGTCTTTTCTAGAATCACAGAGGATGAGTTTGTCCACTTTTCATCTACCCCTCTGTGTGATTCATCCTAAATTTTCTGATCTTGGTTGTCGTGATCTCTTCACCTCATCATCTGATCACGATGTTGATTCACTCATTTTTAATCCGTCTAATCCACTGGTCTACTAAGATCTATCTATCAACAAAGTCGAAACCCCACAGGTTGTCGAGGCACTTCAGCGCAAGCTGATGGTTATGTCAGGCCCTCGCTGTCTTGAGGTTGGTTTCGCTTTCGATCAGGAAATTGTTCAAACACTCAAGGTTCCTCATCACTCATCTATATGCACTCAAGATCAATCCAACACTTAGATTTTACTTCCTCCACTCGAACTACACGATCCATTGCCCATGCATTGGAGGAGTCTTACATTGCAAGAACTTGTGCATGATGCAAGCTATCTTTGTTTCTTTCGTTTTCTTGCAGGTCACATTCAAGAGTATGCTTATGCTTCAAAGTTGCATGTAGTGTCACACAACACCATGATAAGTCCTCAGACTTCCCATCATGCACATGCACTCACTTATGTCCTGTGGGCACTTTGAATCACAAAGTGTGGTTGTCTTCATTGTTATATCTTTCTTTCTTGCTGGTTCGCACAACAAGGTTTCTCGTGGACCAAGCCTTCACCAACATGGGTCTACCAATGCCCGTGATCAGGCCCGTGTACCGTTAGTATAGGAGTAGGAGTACTGTTTGCTTTCAGTTGTTTGCTTGCATGCTTGTTTGATTACGTGCTTTGTTTGCTTGTTTGTTTACTTGCTTCACTTTCATTTTTTATTCTTCTCTTGCTTTGCTTTGTTGATTGTTAGTTTGTTCGCTTGTTTCGTTCATAGGTTAGTTTTGCATGAAACCATGTATGACTCTTGAAACGAGCGGGGTAAAGTGCAAGAGGGCTTGTAAAACTATCACTACTTGTTTATGTG
Source organism: Pinus taeda (assembly GCA_000404065.3). Lineage (NCBI taxonomy): Eukaryota > Viridiplantae > Streptophyta > Pinopsida > Pinales > Pinaceae > Pinus > Pinus taeda. The sequence goes on along the minus strand of APFE030027519.1, from coordinate 31,837 downwards.
TCATCTTGCCTCTGTATGATGACATTGTTACTTTTAGTCCATGATCGAAGGAAAATACGTACTGTTCAAAGTGAACCTTGGTGAAAACACAATGCTTGCGCGCTAACTAGTGTCACCTTCTATAGTCGGTTTTTTTTGGGTTAAACCTTGTCAGCTCAGTCAAATAGTGGAAGGTGAGGGAGAAAACTTTAATAGGCATGTCAGAGATATAATAAACTACTTCTCTACTAGAACAACCTCCTCTTCTCTTAATAAGTCAGGACCCCTCTTCTGCCTCTGAAATGAATAAGTTTTATGTAGAGTGATAATGAAATAAATAAAAAAATGAGAAGTAAAAAAATTCAAAATTCAAAATGAATAGGGTGAAGGAAGAGAAAGGCTTCTTGTGCAGGGAGGTGATGCAAGTGACTCCGTCGAGGTACTAGCTAGGCTCACTGACAGTGGAGCCATGCTTGTGTTCCTATGTGACTCCACCAAGGTACTGTCCAGGCCTGCTGGCAGTGGAGCAACACCAGAGATGAATCTAAGACTCTAACGACTAAACTACTTGTGCACCTATATACCCCTAAATCCTAATTGAAACAATTGTGTTGCCTTGGCTTGGAATGTGTGTCAATCGACTAAGGGCTTGGTAGATGCTATATCTTACAATCAAGTTAGTGTGAAACGAAGATGAGCTAAGAACTGAACAATCCTTCTGGAGGTGTTAGACTTGCTTTTCACGAACAAGGTCCATTCAGACAGCTGGATTTCTACCAGTGCGTTGCCAAGTGTTGTAGCGGCTACAACCACCCTCCAAAATTTTTCCTTAGCCTCATTTTGGAGCCTCCCTTCCAACCGTCACAGTAGCTTGCCTTTCTTCGTCAAGTTCACAAGCTTCAATGTCTTTCTTGCACAAAGGCAGCCTGTCAGTCATAGCTTGATCCATTCCCCTCACAGGCTGTTCACCTGGACTTGGTCCAGCTGCAAGCTGAGAAGCTTTCCCTTAAAAATTGTGCATTTCTGGAGGGCAATCAGCCTTCCCTCCAGGAATTATGCAATCCTCTCTGGCAGCCTGTTGGGCTCCAGATTGTGCAATCCTGCCAGCCAACCCTCCCAGTAGTATTTGCACAAATTTTCCCAGCAGTAGGCTATTCAGCCCAAGATTTGCGCAAATATGGGTAGCAGTCAGTTGCTCAGCCCAGAAATTGTGCAAATATCCTAGGCAGCCAACCCATCTCCTAGCCATAAATGCACATTTTTCTCCAGTAGTTGAGCAGTCTCTTGCATGTGTAGCTGAGTTAATGGGTTCCCTCCGAGACTGAGCAAAACTGACTTGCATGCATGGGTTACTTCTCCCATGGTAGCATGCAAAGGCATCCCTTATTTTAGGGATCTATGTTTAGTAGTTGGAGGTTACATGCAAGGAGCAATTCCAAAACCTCCCACCAAGTGTCGCTTCCCCTAGATTTGTGGCATGCATGTCACAACCTCGATGTTATCAAAACTCATCAACTAGACACTGTAGAGCTCATTCCTCACGTCAACCTTGCATCTTTGACATCCCACATCACATCTAGGAACAGTGGGCACATTCAGCTCAACTGTTTTGGGGTAAGAACGCTTCCCATGCCTTGTGCTGCATTTCTGTCGCTTTTTGTGTTTTCACTTGTATGAGTAATGTTTGCTTGATTTCTTTGAACGCTTGCTATCATTTACATATATAATAGCTTGTCCTATCTCTGTTTCAATTTTTGTTGCTATCTCACTGCTGTCGCATGCACAAAATTATTTTGCATGGACGTTTGCCCAACTGGTGAACTACCTCACCCACATGCATGTTGATCTGTTTGCTAAATATTTCATTAATATTTTGCATGCACTGTCAACAAATTTTGTTATCACTTAGTGTCGCCATGCATTCACTGACTTACTTGCTTTTTGTCGCCCATCGGTGAGTCTGACCAACCTTGGCCCGGACTCTACCTTCACCAAGGTTGCATTGCATAATCTGGGGAAGGAAGGTTCACTCTCCTCTCCAGATTTGTGCATTCTTGACTAGCACTAGCCTCCAGGATTGTTTTGCACGTTTCTAGAGGATAGTGGCTGCTTGACCGAAGAAATTGCGTAAATTTGTCCCTGGGCCAGTAGTCCTTCCCAGTTGGAATTGCGCATTGTGCAATCCCAGCAGTCAACAGCCAGAATGGAATGTGCATTGCATAGTTCCAGCAGTCAACTAGTCTCCCAGTAGCCCAGACTATGCCTTGAGTAGTCTTGGCAGTCGGTCTCTTGATCTCCCAGCCGAAATTGCGCAACCTTCATGATCATTTACCCAGGTATGTTGTAAGTCATTTCTCAGGTTTATTTTGGTTTGCGACTGACAGATTGCTTGCTATGAGTGTTGCCATGTCTCCAGGTATCGCAAGTGTTCATTTTCCTCTCAGCAGTACTGGTACAATGGTTTCCAAGAGAGCAGAGATGAAGACGTCACTCAAAGAACGCTTGGGAATGTAGTCGATCAAGTGTCTATGAGCTTGCCTAGTTACAAAGACATCAAGTTGTTCATAGAAAATGACATCAAGTAGCAGCATCATGAACAACAACTGAAGGCAACATACCAAATGCAACGAACGCAGGGAATGCAACAAATGTAGTGAATACAAGAGTAAGGTTATTGACAACACAGAGGGGGAACAAAGTTGCAAGATCAAGCAAATCCACTGATATTGAAGGAAACTTTGGAGACTTTGGCTATGAAGTGACATCGTGACATGAAGATCGCGTGAAGGCAGAAGATGGAACAAAGAAGGAGTTGCATGTGTTGAAGCAACAATTCAAGAAGAACATGAAGCTACAGACATACGAATGAGTTGCAACAGGAACACGAACAATAGTGGGCACAACATACACTTCGGATGAAACTGCACTTGTACAAGTTAAGGATCCATCCCAGCAGTTGACACAAAGTAGACATGGTAAGAAATGTTGTTGATCACATGCAAGGGATTCAATAGCATACATGTCATTGAACGCACGCATGCAATCCAAACCATTCAACACACTCACCAAGGTGAAGACAAGAAGCAAGTCCAACTGGGGCTGAACATGTACTTCGGCAAGTTGATGCACATGACCACCAAGACACACTTGAAGATCAACACGGACACTATGCATCAGTGTGTTGCCAGTTCAACCGTACTCAAGAGGACCATGCACATGTTAGTAGGTGAGTTGGATGAAGGGGCCGAACCAATGCACTAGTTTCAACGGAGGCAGAGTTCGTTTCATCAAGATATCACCATGAGGAGCATGCACACCATCACAGATGACCAATCTTGGCATTAGCTTACCACCTTCACCATCACAAGCATGTCAAAGAGTTGGTCTCAACACAACAGACCGAGTGTCAGTGATGTCTTGCAAGGCTTGCTCGAGCCATGTTGTCTCACATGAGTACATGTGCATTGTAATGTTGAGTCATGTCAAGTGTAAGTCAAGTGTCAATGTTTGGATGTAACAGTCATAGAGTAGGTGACGAGTCATGAGGGTAGTTGAACTGTCACAAAGGGGAATGTGAAGGGTCACCCCACCTTTTTCTATAAATAGTCCCTCATAACTCATTGTATAGGCTTTTGGTTAGCCAAGCTTCTACTAAGACTATCTTGAAGAAGGCTTGGACAATATTGTAACATGCCTTGGCTTCTCCACTGCATGGAGCTAGTACATATCTTTGGAGGAGTAGAAGGATGTGGCTATAATGTTCCATTGTTGGGTGCTAGTAGGTTTACATGGATGTATTGTGTGATTGTGACTTACACTTCTTTATATAATAAGAGCCAAGACATTTTCATGCATATGTTGTTATTGTAGTTGGACTTCTCTAGTTTCTTTAATGATATGTGTTGTTTAATTTACGTACTTGTGTATGAACTGATTCACATGCAATTATGTGAATCTTGTTGTTAATGTGTTGCATATGTTCTTAATGTTGTCACCACCTGTGTCGACTACTCTGACGAACATCAAACATACCTTTCACTTGAACCTTTCTATAACAACCAACACACTCGTCTTAGATTGATCTATGAGTGTTGTACGTGTTATCTTACCTTATATGATGTGACCGTCGCATCCGAGTGGACTGCTCCGCTAGAAGTTGTGCATGTCCTTTGCATTGTGTGTTCCTAGGCGAGTTAGGACTGATCCCTTTCAACCTTTGGAACCTCTCATACACCTTCCTTGACTCATTGCATCGGTCACACCCTTGCTGCTGACAGAGTTATTCTACTTGCCTCTATGCGTCACCACGGTCAAGGCATTACCTTACGACCCACTGCTGGGCCTCCTACACCAAACGGTTTGAGGTCTAATTGGGACTTCTTACCAGGGAGATTTCCTTGACATGTTGGTGGGTCCAACATCTTCAACATGTCTATAACCTATATGGGTGCAATTTCATTAGTCTCTGCGTGTTGCGCCTCCTACTGTACCTGTTTCTGATGCAACTCCTTCTCTCGTCTGTGTAGCACTTGTAACTCCCTCTATGTTTCTCTCTCTTCCTTCACGCAATACTCCTGTCGTGCTATCACATCATAGCCTCAATCTCCAAAAATGCTCTCATCACAAGTGGATCTGATTGAACTTGCAGCGTTGCTCTGCCTTTGCGCTGTCAACAACCTTCCTCTTGCCTTTGCCGTGCGCAGGTCTGCTACCTTCTGTTGCTGCTGATGGTGCTTCTCACTATGATGCTATTGCCATTTCATCTTGATATCATTTTCTATGAAAAACTTCATGTCTCCATAGATAGGCAAGTTCATATACCCTTGATTGAATTCATCCCTAGTTGTGCTCCCAACGGTTTCCTTTGACTCTGCTTTCTGGGGCCGCTGTACCTATACTGTTGAGAGGTAGACGAACACCTGTGATACTTGGAGACATAGCAACACTCATGGCAAGCAATCCACCAATTGAAAACCAAAACAAACTGGAGGACTGACATGCAACATACATGTGTGACTGTCTGTGAAGATTGTGCAATTTTCACTGGGAGGTTGGGAGATTGACTGCCAAAACTACGCAAGGCACAGTCCGAGCTGTTGGGAGGTTGACTAACTATTGGAACTACACAATTCATAGTCTAGCTTGGCCTGCTAAGGACTGAAACTACACAATGCACAATCTCAATCAATAGTGACATGCAAACCAGCTAACTGCATTGTGCAGTTTTTGGGGTCAGCAAGGCATTGCCTCCTAGAATTGCACAATGTAAGCCTGGAGGTTAGTGTTGGGCCAAACTTGTGCAATTTCTGTAGGGAAGGCAGAGCCTTCACTTCCAGAAATGCACAATGCTAGGCAGTCAAGGCAAGGTCCAGGCCAAGGTAGCCCAGACCCCCCGACAGGCGACTGAAAACATGAAAAGTTTGAATGCATGGTGAAACTGAGTGTAAACAAGATTGAATGATCATGCATGCAAACAGTAAGTACCGGATTTAGAAAACGGGAAAACATGCATGTGTGTGAAGCAAGTCGTTGCAATGACGACTGTTGGTGAAAAAATAGTGTCATGCATGCGACAACAGTGAGATGCAAACGAAGACCGAAATGTTTTTTCTCCAAGATTACATACATTAAAATGACAACAAGAATTTGTTGAAATCAAACAGATAACACTTACACAAAGTGAAAAACAAAAAGTGATAGAAACGCAGCACAAGACATGAGAAGCAGACTTACTCTGAAACAACTAAGCTAAAGGTGCTAAAGACTCCTAGATGTGCTGTGGGATGTCAAAGCTACAAGATCGATGTGAAGAATGACCTCTACAACATCTGGTACATAAGTTTTGATAAGATCAAGGTTATGATGTGCATGCAACAAATCTAGGAAAAAGCAACACTTGGCGGGAGGTTCCTAAAAAGATCTTTACATGTAACCTCTAGCTGCTAAAAATAGATCCCTAAAATCTAGCTATGTTTTTTGCATGTTTCTTTTTTCTATTTCGAGGAAAGCAACCCATGCATGCAAATCAGGTTTGCTGGGTCTCGAAGGGAACCAGTCAACTTGAAGGCACATGCAACAACTTGTAAGCCAGGGATGAAAATTTGTGCAGTTTCTAGGCTGAGCTAGGCTGGCTATCCTTGATGGATTGTGCAATTTATGGGGTCAACAGGTGACTGTCTCCCACAATTTTTCAATTTTTGGGCTGAGGCCCAGTGCCGAGCCAGATTGCGCAGTTTTCTATGGGAGGTCTGTCTGACTGTTTTGCGCAATTATGGAGCCCTACAAGCTGCCCAGCTAGTTTGTGCAATTTCTGGGGGGAAGGTTGGTTCCCCTCTAGAATTGCACAATTTTCTAGGCAAGCCTCTCAGCCATCAAATAGTCTAAGTCCAGAATTCTGATCTGCGGGAGGGAGACAAAGAAGATGACATTACAGGTCCGCAGACTACTAAAACTCAGCTAAAGCATGTGTACTTGATAGTGCAAGACATGCTTCTAAGGATGGTTGGTAGGGAGGCTCCAAAACGAAGTTAAGGAAAACTTTTGGAGGGTGGTTATAGCCACTACAATAGTAACCTATATGTCAACAGTTCCTTCGGACCTCATAACACAACCAATATGCTAACAATTACTTTAGAACTCACATTGCAACCAATATGCTAATAGTGCCTACGAGCTTCTCAGCGCAACCAAAACATAACCAATATGCCAATAGTGCCTTCTTGCCTCATAGTGAAACCAATATGCCAATAGAGCCTTCAAGCCTCATAGACAACAAATATCACACAATGCAACCAATATCAACAGTTCCTTTGGGCTACACAAATGTTGTTACTTTGATAAACACACTCCAAATTTTTTCCTACACTTGAATTTTGGAGCCTCTTTGTGATCTTATGATCTGTCATTCCGAGTTTATCATAGTTGATTCATGGTTGGTTGATGATTCACTATTGAAGTCACTTGCTTAGATTTTTATGCATTCTCAAGCACACTTTTTCCTAGCAAGCTCAATAATCAATGTTTACCTTTGAAGATAGGCATTGTGCTTCTCTCGAAGATAGTGCTTGCGAAGTCCCTAGTTATAGTGACTACGTAATGTCTGATGATAGTGATTGCACAACTCCTGATGATGGTGACTGCACAACCCTAGGTGATAATGGATGTGCAGTTCATAAATAAAGTGCACTACACAATCCCTATGTGTAGTCAGTGCACAATTCCAATTGACAATCTCTCTCACTCTTAGTTGCAAGTGTACCATTGTCCTAGTAAGTTTCCTCAACTATCTCTTTTGAAATTTTTTTCTTTCATAAGTGTTTATTTTACTTTCACGACTGTCATTTTCGCTTTCTTTCACGTTCACAAGTGTCGCTTTTTCTTTCTTTAGCTTTCATATGTGTTGCTTTCACTTATTCTTACTGTCACAAGTTTCACTCTTTGTGAAAAGGAGTTACAGTGCATCTTTAAGAGGCATCTTTGGTGTTTTCTCTTGTACTTATGGGTTCTATTTTTCATAGAGATATGCATTAGACTTATTCCCAAATTATTGTGCGTTTTCTTGTTGTAGTCGACACTAGTGTTTTAAAGTGTATCTAAAGTGTCAAACTTGGTGGTAAGTGCCATTTTGTTGTCATTTCAATGGACGCATGTTGATTCTAGGTGTTAAGTGTTTCATTGTCATGTGGTTGGTCACTTAAGAGTGTGTGGTCATGTTCAAGTCATGTTATGGTCTTATCTTTTTGCTTCATTGATCCCACACTTAGTCAATTTCTAAAGCTTTCATGTCTTCACAACTCACCCAAAAACCCATTCATTATATTTCCTTTCTAAACTAGGCATCATATGGTCTCAGTCCCCAATCATCTATCCTTTCCTCCTAGAACTACACATTGTTCATTCATTGTTTCCAAGGACTGTGAATTACACAATCCCAATGCTTAGTCCCTACCTCCTGCAATTGCAAACTACACAACCACTACCAAGTCAGGATTCCATTGTGCAATATGTAATCTTAATCAGTAATCAATCTTCCTCAACCGCACAATACATTGTATTAATCCTCCTAGAACTGCGCACTGCACAATCACAGAGAGCAAGCTTACCTCACTACATCACTAACTCCGCAACTGTACAATATCTTATCCTATCTTGCCCTATATTGTGCATTACATAGTTGTAGTAGACAATGGGCCCTCCTTGTGTCACTAACTTTCCCAACTGCACAATAACCTAAGCCTCCTCTTCATCTACTGCACATTGCATAGTTACAATGTGTAACCTTGCCTCCTTATCTCACTAAATTGTCAAACTTTGCAATCCCTTCATCTGGTGAGTCTCTTGCTGCGCATGCCACACCTCTAGTGAGTTACAGGTCACCTCTAATTGACTGAAACACTCATATATGCAATTTACTAAGCATATCCCTCAATCATTGCTCAATGTGCAGTTACAATGGCTAGTCTTGCCACCCCTGCTGATTGAAACCCCTCACTTCGTAATCCCTTATTTTTCCTTACATCCTAGTGTGCATTACAAAGTTCCAGTTGTTAAGGAGGTCATCCATTAGCCCCTATGATAATGAACTGTGCAATTCTTAGCCTCCTGCTCTTAAATCCCTTATTTGTTTCCTCATCATAGTCAACATCTTTCATGAGAAAAGAAAAGGTAGAATAGGTGGTTTCTGGACTGATGTTGGCTTGTCATTAGTGGAGTTCATATTCAAGGGTTTTCATTTCTACATGGAAAGGTAATCCTCAAGTGAGATCATTAAGGAGAGGCTACAAGAGAGCACTTGAGAAGGGGCAAAAGAAAGAACCATCATGAAGATCATGAAGAAATCATGGACCATGACAGAATGGTCGCATCTCATGTTGACTTGGAAGGTTCTAACAATGATCCAAACCCTTTGTAGGGTGAATAAGAGAAAGCAAAGATCCATCATGAAGAATTCAAAGGCATAGTAGCAAGGAGAATGGCTTGGCCTGGACACATCACAATGAAGTTTCATGTCATCAATGCCAAGTTATGGCTTGTCCAAGTTTCATCACAAAGTCATATGTGTCAATATATCTTGCCACATCATTTTTGGAATGCGATTATTGTATATTCAAAGTGAGAAAATGTAAAATTTGTGGAAGACCAAGGGTCCCACATGGAATGTGAAAAGTCACCAGAAAATTCTACAACCATTAGATGTTCAAAGGTCATATAGGAATTTGAAAATTCATAGTAGAAGCTCAAGAGTCACATAGGAGGTGAAGAGTCACCTCATTTTTTATAAATACACCCTTATAGCTCAAGATTAAGGACTTTGGAATTTGGACTTTTCACCTTGGATTCTCTAGTTTTGCATAAGAGAGAAGATCTTTCTTTGGAGGAGAAAGTGGTGACTTAATGTTCCACTATTAGGGGATAGTGGGGAAACATTGTGATTGTATATCTTGGGACTTTCAATTTATATATGAAGCTCTTGGAGCTAGTGCACTTTCATGCATATGTCATGAATGATTGTGAGACTATTCTTTCATTATTTGCAGTGTATGTTTATGTTAACACATACTAATGAAAATGAACTATTTCGTTGGCTTTGGTATGCATCTTGTTGAATTTGTGTTGTTCCTTTATTTTATGATCATTGCTATCTTGTGAACTAATTTTTCGGGTTAATCAACGATTATTTCATGCTCTTGTGTGTCTCTTTTAGGGTAATACTATTACTTTTGTTCTAGAGGTGCACTATCTCTTTGTCCCTGCCATGAATGTGCCTTATGTGAATTGTGTTAGTTTTTGCAACATTGGATGTATTTTAGCCACAAAACTTGGTGGAGATACTAGAATACAAGAGCTATCTAAAACCCAAAAATTGTTCCTGGAAATTCCACCTAGAGATGGCTTGATTAGATTATTAACCAATTTCTTTTAATGTTTCCTAAGTCTAAGCTTAGGAAAACAAGTAATTAATCATAATCACTTAAGTCAAGGTGAGGATTCTCCAGAAACTCAAACAGATTGGCAAAGAATTAATTTGGGCCCTTGATTAAGTTCTAATCTTAGATGTTGGTGCTCCAACATAGGATTATAAGAAGAAGTCGATGGGTAGATGGGGAACACACATCATTTGCAGATACTCAGTGATATAGGCCATTTGATTTCCTAGTAGAAAATGGTTCAGTAGTGGGATCGAGCCAGTGATTGACTAGCAGGTGGAAGAGGGGTAACATAATGATTTTTTGGAGGAGTTTCTATTTCTGGAGGAGTCAGAAGAGGAGGTCGTAATTATTCTCTAGGAAGCTACGCAGGGGTTGTGCAGTACCTCGAGAAGGGAAGTTGAATTTAGTTATGGAGAAGATTGTTTCAGGCGTTAGTGGCTGGGAAATATTCTAGAGGGCTTGGACAAAGACTTCTAATAGTAGAGACAAGCATGACGTCTTCTTCAAAGGGATTTTCAGGCTGAGCGTACAAGGTACTATGCAAGGTTAGCGAAGAATTTGATGCAGATTATTTTGGGATCCGTTTCTAAGCCCAGACTGAGCTGAAATTTCTTGGAGAGGAGGATAAAATTCCCTCAAATATTTTGGCCACTATTTCTCTCATATAGAAATGCCATTTTGGCATCATTTTATTGTACTCAAAATTTCTGCAGCATAATAATAATAAAACCCTCAGTCGTTGCACCAGATTTCCCAAGTTGGGTTTTTCCAGGGACATTTGTCCAAAAATAACACTGTCATATTTTTATGTGTGTGCTGTATTTTCTCAAATTCTAGTGGTATTTTTTCTCCGTATTATTTGTTTGTGAAAAACACAATGTGAATTATTTGGTATTTTCCATTACAAACCACAAATAAATTTTTAAATAAATTAACAATTAGGAAATAATTTCTAGTTGTTGTGATAGATTGAAATTTCACATGGTATCAGAGCATGAGTATTCAACCGAGAAGCTCAAAAGTAGAGAAAGGAATTTTTCTATTAAGTTGGAAAAGCAAGATGAAATTTTAAGAGATTGCAAGCAGACCAAATTGTTGTTGTTAAAGTTTGGTTCTCAGTAGTAGATTGGAAGAAACATCGAGTTGCCTGGGATAGTAATTCTAGTAGTCAGAGGGATCAACAATAGCTCAGATTTTCACCGAGCATATTTCTAGTTGGACGCAAAAGGTTTTTTAGCAGCAAAATTAGCATCGGATGAAAAAGGAGTAGCACACAAATTTTCTTTCCTATGACCATGAACAAAATTGACATTCAGGAGGCTTCAGACTTGTCTTCCAGGATGGAGGACGAATTTGCTTGCTTGTCAAGATCAACTTCATAGGGTGTTGGGTATATAGGTAGTGGAGCATCAGCTCATATGATAGGGGTTAGAGAATATTTCTCTAACTACAAGGAGGAGAAAATGTACATCCACATTACTATGGGAAATAGAATGAAGTGTACTCTAGTAGGGAGAGAAACATCAATTTTCAGAGGGAGTTAGGAGAAAGAACCGGCGCTACAGATGTATTATATGTGCCAGGATTGGGTATGAACCTGATTTCAATATCCTAGTTACATGATAAGGGATATGATATCCAATTCGTAGGGAAAAATTATTTGTCAAACACTCAAGCTGGAAGAAGGTAAGACAGATTGAAGTTCGAAGCAACAGATTGCATAGGTTGCAACTTGACTTTCCAATGGCACTAATAGGAAATGAGAGTAGTAGTGGGAAGGGGTTGAATGAGTTATGGCATAAGAGAATGGGAAATATACACCATGGAGCACTCAATATTCTCAGGGAAACAGTAACAGGGGCTCCATAACTTGGCACAGAACACGATGATGTGTGCAGAGGATGTATACTTGCGAAGTATGCTAAGGCAGCATTCCCAAGAAGTGACAGTAGAGAAGATGGTGTGTTAGGACTTACACATTCATATATTTGTGGACCAAAGTCCACTAGATCTTTCAGTGGTATTAAATACTTCATCACCTTTATTAATGACCATTCCAGGAAAACCTGGATCTACTTCTTTAATACCAAAGATGAGATCTTTGATCGTTTCAGGTAGTTTAAGGCCCTACATGGAAGAATATCAAGATGCTTCACTCAAATACTAGTGGAGAGTATATTGATAAAGAATTCATAGTTTTTTGTGCGAAGGAAGGAATCAGAAGAGAATGGAAAAATCCATATAATCCACAACAGAATGGGGTGGTAGAGTGGAAAAACATAACCATAGTTGGGGCTGAAAAATTAAAGTTATATGACCAAGATTTTCCAAGGTTTATATGGGAAGAGGCATGTAACATGACAATGTATATTCATAATAGGATTCCTCATAGAGATTTGGGGAAGAAAAATGCCAGAAGGGGTCTTCACAAGGAAGAAGCCATAAGTTAGTCACTTCAAGATCTTTGGCAGCGTTACTTATTGCCATGTGCAAGATGAAAAGCACACCAAATTGGATCAGATTATAGAGAAGGCGTTTCTCATTGGGTATAACCAGACCTCCAAGGCATAACATTCCTAGCAATAAGAATATTATAGTGAGATGGGACGTAAATTTCCTGGAAGATCGAGCTTTCAAGAGATCTTGTGAGATGCTTGCAAGTCCTTAGAATCAACCAGATGAAGCTCTAATGGTCCAACAATAAGGAAAGCTAGTGGGACCACTAGTGTGACAGTCAGAGGGATCCAATATGGTAGGTGGTACTAGTATTTCCTTAGGAGAAAGGAATCTAGTTAGATCTCAAGAGACGAAGTAGCAGCGGTAGGATGAGGAGCAACTGGTAGAACCTCCCACTGCTAGTGGTCAAGCCGGTAGAGAGGTTCATCAGACATTGGGAGATGCAGAGGAGTTTATTGGAGCTCCAAGGATGAACAAGACATAATGTAGACATCCTGACAGATATCAAGCATTGGTAGCTCAAGTTGTAGAACCTTCTAGCTCTTAAGAATTCGTACAACATCAGATGTGTGTAGATTCCATGGTATAAGAATACAATTATATCATGACGAATGATGTTTGGGAGGTGGTGTCGAGGCCTAAGCATAAGTCAGTTGTAGGTTATCGATGGATCTACAAGATAAAGTATGATGCAGATGGCATCATGGATAAGTACAATGATAGGTTAGTGGCAAAGGGGTATGCATAAAAAGAAGGGATAGATTATGAGGAGACCTTCACCCAAATTTCCAGATACACCTCTATTTGGTCAGTTATATCCCTAGCAGTTTAGATGGGATGGCAGATTCATTAGATGGACGTCAAGGCAACATTTTTGAATCATGAGAGGCACACTCATGTGTGGAGACTAAAGAAATTTCTATACAGGCTCAAGCAGGCTCAAAGGGAATGGTATGGTCAAATTGGCATCTACTTGTAGCAAATGGGATTCGTCAAGAGTGACACAAATCCCAACCTTTACTATTTTATGGTAGAGGGTGAGCCACTCATCCTAGTATTGTATGTGGATGATCTCTTCTTTACATGATCATCAGGGCTCACAGAGGACTGCAAGAGGAACTTGACAGTAGAGTTTGATATGAAGGATTTGGGGTTGATGCACTATTTCCTAAGTTTGAAAGTGCGGTAGAAAGATGGGGAAATCCTCCTTGGGAGAGGAATATACGCTATGGATATTCTGAAGAGGTTCAAAATGCAGGATTGCAGACCCATTTCTACACCCATGATCACCAACTGAAAGAAGATAGATGCATCAGATGATAGGGATGTTGACCCCACCCTATATAGACAACTTATCAATTTTCTCATGTATCTGGTCAACAATAGGCCAGATATTTTATTTGTAGTCAATACCCTTAGTCAGTTTATGGTAGAAACAAAGAGGGTACATTAGGTAGTAGCAAAGCATGTTTTGAGGTATGTGCATGGCACATTCGAGTATGGATTGAGATATACCCAGGGGGATGATGTCAGATTATGTGTGTTCATAGATGTAGATTAGGCAGGCTAGGAAAAGTACCTTTGGGTACTACTTCGACATTAGATTAGGGATGGTTTCTTGGTGTAGTAGGAAGAAAAATTCAATAGCACTGAGCTATGTAGAAGCAAAGTATATGGCATCAACCACAACTATGTGCAAAGCTATATGGATTCATAAGATGCTAGTAAGTTTATTCAGGCAAACAATGGAGGTGACCTTTGTCTACTATGATAATCACAGTTGCATTAAGCTCTCTTAGAATCTTTTGTTTCATAATAGGTCGAAATGCATAGATATTCGATGCCATTTCATCAAATATTGTGTACAACATGGATCCGTCCAGCTACAGTATGTTCCCATAGAAAAATAATTTGCAGATATACTAACGAAATATCTAAGAAGAGCTAAGTTTGTCTATTTGAGAGAACAAATGGGTATGGTGGAGAACCCATTTCAGTAGCAGGGAAAAATTATTTTGGATGCTTCTCAGTTGCAATAGTTGCAATTGTAGTAGCAATAGATGAGAAGGAGTTACAGTGATGGCAATAACATGGCAGTGTCAACAGAAGCACATATGCAACACCAAAGTTACGTAGTGGTTAGTGGGCAGTATGGCCATATATCAACAACATGATAGAGGATGATATAGAGACAGAGTGTTGTAGAAGTAGAACACAAGCCTTGCTAAGAGGTAGTTTTATTTTTTGGAGAATCGAATGTGTTCTAGCCATGAAACTTAGTGGAGATACTATAATACATGAGATCTTCAAAACCCATAAATTGTTTTTGGAAATTCCACCTAGAGATGGCTTAATTAGATATTAACCTATTTTTGTAATGTTTCCTACATCTAAACTTAGGAAAACTGGTTAATTAATTAGAATTAATTTAGTCAAAGTGAGAATTATCTACAAACTCACACGGATCAAAAATGAATTAATTTGGGCCCTTTTTTAAGTTCTAGTCTTGGTCGTTGGTGCTCCAACAAAGGATTATAAGAATAATTTGATGGTTAGACGCAGAAGACATACCAGTTGCAGATACTAAGTGATCTAGGCAGTTCAATTTCCTAGTAGCAGATGATTCAACAGTGAGATCGAGCCAGTGATCAAGTAGCAGGTGGCAGAGGGGAAGCATAGTGTTTTTCCAGAGGAATTTCCAGTTATGTAGGAGTCAAAAGCGGAGACCGTAATTATTCTCCATGAGGCTACACAGGGGCTACATACTACCTCAAGAACGAAAGTTCGATTTAGTTGTGGAGCAGGTTCTTTTAGATGCTAGAGGCTAGGAAAATTTCTAGAGGGAATGGACAGAGACTTCGAACATCATAGATTGGCAGTATGTCCTCTTTAGAGGGAGTTCTAGGATGAGAGTACAAGGGAATGTGCAAGTCCAACACAAAAGTTGATGTAGATCATTTTGGGGGTTAGTTTCTGAGCCCAGACTAAGTTGATATTGCTTGGAGAGGAGGGTAAAATTTCCTTAGGTATTTTGGCCAATATTTCTCTCATTTAGAAACGCTAGTTTGGCATCATTTTTTTGTACTTAGAATTTATGCTGCATAATAATAATAAAACCCTCAGCTGCTGCACTGGTTTTTCAAGTTGGGTTTTTTCGGGGACATTTGTCAAAAAATAACGGTGTCATATTTTTATGTGTGTGTGCTATATTTTCTCAGATTCCAATGCTATTTTTCTTCTGTAGTATTTGTTTGTGAAAATCAGAGTGTGAATTAATTTGTATTTGTTGTAGAAAACTTCAAATAAATTTTTAAATAAATTAACGATTAGGAAAATAATTTCCAGTTTTTGTGATAGATTGAAATTTTCACACATTGCAATTGAATGCCTCATAGTGTCAAATCACTTTCTTGTTTCAAAGATAGTTTTGATAGTCTCTTATCTTGATAATTGTAGCGAAGGAAAATACCTAATGATAATGGCAACTAACCTTATTTCCGGCTGGGTTCCTACTCCAAATGGTGTGAGGTCTAGTTGGGACTTCATACCAGGGAGACCCCCTTGGTTGAAGGATTTTTAGCACCGTCAACAACAATGAAACCAATATCTAATAGTGCCTTTGGGCCACATAACTCAACCAATATTCAATGGTTCCTTTGGGTCACACAGTGTGACCAATATTCAACAATGCCCTTATGCCACACTGTAACCAATATCCAACAACACTAATGGGCCTAAGACATAATCAATATGCCAACAAAGCCTTCGAGCCTCATACGTAACCAATGTGCCAACATATCCTTCAAGCCTTAGGCATGAGGCATGTGCCAATAGAGTAAATTATATTTCAACAGAGAAACTGATATGTGAACATCAAAAACAATATGCAAACAATATCCCAACAATACTTCAGATGTAACCAATTTCCAAAGTACCTTTGGGCCTTAGGCATAGCCAACAATTTTCCAATCATAACTAATGTGCTGAGAGCGCCTTCGGGCCTCACATTTACCTATAGATAAAATTTTGAATGCACACACCATTTGCATCACTCAAGCACACACACACAAACATGTGTGCCTGCGTGCGTTTAGGTGCCTCCTGAAGCCAATTTTGAATTGAAAATTTGGGTCGACACATGGTTTATTTTGGTGCTGAAATCCTCTATATGACCATGTTATGTGACTCCGACCCAAGGGTCCATAGTAAAACTAATTCTTATGTTAGCATGATGTCATCACTGCCACAAGACAATCTCTGAGTGGTGCCATGTATCACCCAAATTTTACCCTATTGGCCAACCAAAATTGCCAAATAATCATTCCATGTGGCACCTTGTTGTGCTTCCTTGTCATCACCGTATTACCACATCACCAATTCCATATCATCACATGCTGTCGCATCATTATCAAGAGCCAATATTATGCTACCACATGTCATTGTGATGCCACCTCATCTTTTCCACATCGTCATCATGTTGCCACGTGTGACTGTGTGGTTGATTCATCTGTATGCCTATGTGTTAGGTCCACGTGGGGGGGGGGGAGGTTGACCTCTATTAAATATCATGCAAGTATGCACACAATCCACCACTCCCCAAGATATAGATAATTTCTAATTGTCAAATTTTCCCAAAGATGCACATAATTAAAATTTTTAAAATTCATGTAATTTGGGCACTAGTCATCATTGATTTCCCATGGAAATATGGATCCTCTCTATAACTTGATCGACCTTTAACAAATTTGGGGTTTGACCCCTTTTCAAACTTTTCTCCAATGTGAATTTTCAAAATGGCATATATTCTCATTCGGGAAGAGTTTGGGAAAGTCTAATATATCGTTGGAAAGGTCTTAGAGAAGACTATCCAATCATACCATCTATATATTTATTTGATCATCATATATTCACTAAAAACTCAATAAAATTTGATACACTTATTCATCATTTGATGTGATCTTTCAAGTCAACAAACTACCCCACTCAACAATCTTCTTCTATTGACATACCTTCTTCATGATAACTATTTCATCCTATGACATATGCTTTGACATCAATAACATCAGTTGTCATCAATGAAAACACTGAGTCCAACAATATCCCCCTTTATCATTGATTGAAATAGATTGAACTCCCCCTATCAAGTTGTTGGTCTAATGTTTGTTTTCTACTTTCTCTCCCCCTTTGACATCAATGGAAAAGACACATACTAAAGATGGTTATTCATTATAACTTTTCTTGTATCTTCCTATGGACTTGTTCTTCTTGTGAATGAATTCTCTTCTTGCTATGTACAAACTCTTCCTATTAGAGGCTGGAGGGAAGCCCAATCTTGTTTATTTAAGATTAGTGAGTCATTCCTTCCTACGAGGAAGAGATTACTCCCATTTTTTTCTTGAGATATTCAAAGGTTTCTCTTAGTACTGATTTAGTGAATATGTCTATGATTTTTTCTTTTTTTAGGGATGTACTACAATATGATAGCATGTTCACTAACTTGGTCTCGAAGAAAATGATACATGATGGGAATGTGCTTTGTTTTAGAGTGAATTACTAGATTTTTTGGGATATTGATCGCACTAGTATTGTCACACATGATAGAGACAGGATGATAACAAATTTATTGAAGATCATTTATATTTTTCTTCATCCATAGAACTTGAGAACAACAAGAGGCTACTTCCATATACTATTCTTCAACAATAGATAGAGAGATTTAATTTTGTTTCTCGCTAAACTAGGAAACTAGACATTTTCCTAGAAAGAATGCTCCCCTACTAATGTTATTTTTTTGTTCAACACTTCCAACCCAATCTGCATCAGTATAGGATTTGAATCTCATATTTAATCCCCTTGGATACCATAAGCCATAATTCACAATGCCCTACAAAAATCTGAATATTCTTTTAAATGTATTCACATCAGACTCCTTTCAACATGATTGGAATTTTACCATGAATCCTATTGTTTACATAATGTTTGGCCTTGATTATTGTAAGTAAATTAGGTTGTGAATCATCGACCTGCACATGGTTTGATTTACTTCTGTGAATCATCCTTGTTTATTTTGCAATTGGTAACCATGGGAGTGTTAAAAGAAGCATAGTTTTCCATACCAAACTTTTTCAGTATTTCCTTGAGGTAATTAGTCTGAGATATGAAAATTACTTTTTCTGATTAATTAGGCTGCAAGACAAGAAATAAGGATAAACCCCCTAGGATATACATCTCAAATTCTTTTTTCATCATGGCTGCAAGACTCTTCCTCATAGAATAATCATCACTACCAAAAATAATTCCATCACATATAAAACAATAATCAACATGTTATATTTTTCAATCTTAATATAAATATTGTATTCTATGATACCTCTCTTGAAACCCTATCATTGAAGATATTTACCCAATCTAGAATACCATACCCTAGGTGCTTTCTTCATCCCATGCAAGTATTTATTTAGTCTACGTACATAATGTTTGTCTTTTGATAGCTAAAATTCTTTTGGTTTTTCAACATAAACTTATTATTTGAGTTCCCTATTCAAAAATGTAAATTTTACATCCATTTGATAAACCTTGAACCCTTTAAAACAAGCAAAGGCCAAAAAAATTATAATTGCTTCAAGTCTTTCTATTGGAGTAAATGTTTCTTCGAAATCCACACCTTCAACATGGAATATCCTTTGCAAACGAGTCTTTCCTTTTTCCTTATAATATATCCATCTTCATTGAGTTTGTTTCTATACACCCATTTGGTTCCAATCACATTTTTTCCTTTTTCTCTTGAAACATATTCCCAACTCCTATTTTTCTCAATATGTCCTACCCCTCCATTCATATATTTAACCCAATGTTCATCTTGACTAGCCTAAGTAACGTTTTGAGGCTCCATTAGATACAAGAAGGTTAGGTTCTCTTGGTTTGACGCATTAATGATATTTCTTCTTATTTGAACTCCTAATTCTTTATCTCCCAGAATTTGATTATCTAGATGATTCTATTGAACATATTTGGATAATTTTCTTAAGTGCAATGGTTCATCTTCTTCTCTTTTATCTTCTTCATACTCTTCATCCTCATGTTAATTGGATTGTGATTCTTGGAAGATAGTTGCATCAGGTTGAGATTGGTGTTGCACTTCATTATGGAGTAGAGTTTCATCTACCTTCACATAAATACATTCAACAAATTCCATGTCCTTTTGTTATAACATCTATATGCTTTGCTTTGATAGGCATAACCTAAGAAGATTCCTTAATCAACTTTGGATTCAAATTTCCCTAGATTTTCTTCATTCATTTTAATGTTGCATTTGCTTCCAAAATTTCAAAAGTGTTTGACTGTGGTCGATCTTCCTTTCCATAGCTCACAAGGAGTTTTGATATCATTTGTCCTTATTTGAGATCTATTAAATATTTATACTATCATATTTACCTCTTCTTCCCAAAATCCATCTGGGAACTAAGCTTCAAATAGTAGATATATTTCCATGTCTTGAACTATTCAATTTTTTTCTTTCAGCCACACCATTTTCCTATGGAGTTCTTGCAATAATGAAATGTCTTTTGATTCCATGATGTTCACAAAAATTATTGAATTCATGTCAGGTTAATCCTCCTCTATTCATTCTCAGATATTTCACCTTTAGATCTATTTCATTTTTAGCTATAGCCTTGAAAGCTTTAAACTTTGCAAAATCATCTTATTTATTTTTTAGAAAAGTAAAACAAGTCCTTCTGGTATAATCATCTACGAACAACATAAAATACCTATTAGAAACTAGGACAATACTGAGCGGGGGGTGGGTGGTGAATCAGTATTGTAGGAATTCTAAAGCTTCCTTTCACTTGCAATGAGATTACAACACCAAGACATACTTTATCAAGTAATTCATACGAGCATGGAAAGAAATAACATAAGTATCGCAATGAGAACACATGAATTCTTCAAATCTTTCTTTCAATTTATTCACGAGGCAAGCTACAACTTGTTATTACAAATTTCTCTGGCTAACCAACGGGAAGAAACTATTCCTTGTTTTATCAACTACTACTGAAAGGAGCTACAACCCCTAAGTTTATCAACTACTACTAAAAGGAGTTTCAAACCCTATTGGAAGGAGCTACAACCCCTGATTCAGAAGCTACAACTTGCATGATCTCAATGATTCATATTTCATACAATTTTCATACTCAAATCATGAAACAATCCCTTTTACAATTTGAATCAATTTGCCTCTCAAACACTCACCAAAACCACCATTACAAACACCTTTAACAATCTCACCATACTCACCACAATTCAACCCCTCTATTCTTTTTTTTTTTTTCTTTGCAAATTTGACTCCGCTTATAAAGAAATTTGGACTGATATTTTTGGAAATTTAACTTATCTTACACTTTGATTTTTGCATTAATCCTTTGTTTTTTCCTTTTTCCTATTCAACTAAGTATTTTTAATCTAACCTATCATGTCATCTCAATGTGTTCTTCAAGTCTTCAAACACTGCTTTGCTATTTCTCTGAGCTAAACGTATTTTAACTGCTTAATTCTTTTATTCTGGAATTTTTCATAATCTAGTTGAGGTTCTTCTAAATTTGGAGAATCTCCAAACTTAGCATTTTGCCTAAATTTTCCTCCAAACTTATCCATGTGACTGTCAGGGCTACAACTCGTTCATCACTGGGTTAGTAAGCTTCAACGCTTGCTATTGTAATTGGCATAACTTCCAAATTCAAGTTGTGGACTCATCCATACCAAAGCTCGAAGGTTTTATATAAAAATGCTACCAAATATATCTTCACAAACCTATCTCCATATAGTCCAGGTGATTTTGTCTTTAGCACTCTACTAAAAGACAAAGCACTCCATGAAAAAAATCTTAAGTTGTTGACTCATCGCAAGCCTTCGATCATAATACAAAGGACTACATACAAATCGTGACCTAGTGAGCTTTCTGTCACCTCACAGAACATCACTTGTCAACACTTTTGTTGTTTCTTAAGCCTGTTACCTTAGAAATTTTTCTTTTGCATCTTATTTTTTCTTTCATGGATTTTCCTTTCAAATTTTTTTTCTTTCCAAGCATGTTCCTTTTGGTATCTTTCTGGAATTTACTTTTAGGTTATTTCTTTTGAGTTATCCAAGATTTATTCTTCCAAGAAAGTCATTTTATCTCTATGACTATCTCAACTCCCTGACTCCCTGGCTCCCCATTTCCCAGGTCCCTAGATTTAACCCCCATGCTTACTTCTTGTTCCATACAGTTCCTACCTTCCCAACTCCCTGACTTTAACAACTACCTGCACTTCTTGTTTCATCCAGGGAAGTTTCTGCTTGGGTTGAGTGTTAATGAGATCCACTGACGACCAATTAAAATGCTCTGTGTTGCTTTGTTGTTAAGCCACTTCAACGTAGTCATTGGATTTAGTCACTCTGCTAAAGCTTCACCATGTTTTCTAAACTTAACTTGTTCCAAAGGTTCTCTAACCACTTTAGCTCTATAATATTGAATTTGGAGTTCTTAAATTTGACTAGCCCTAACTTCCAATCCAAGAGGCCATTTTTTATCTGCCACATACCACTGGAAATCTCTTTTAGAGATATATCCATCTAAGTTCATCCTAACTATGTTTAAAGAGATCTTATGAGCTAGAAATGGCTTCAAATTCTCCGCATCATCACAAAATTTTCCTTGACCATTCTTTAAGTTGTTCTTCATTCTTGTTTGTTGATGCCTCCATCTGAACCACCTTTTCTATCAATAATGACACATTTCTAAAATTATCCCCATTTGATGTTGATGGCAACACCTTGATCAAACAACTTTTACTCCTTTCCTTTCAGTTGACCAAGACTTCTCAACTTAGTTTGAAGTTCTTCTGCATCTTTTGTTTGATCACCAATACTATTCCCCATTTGACATCAATAGGAAAGACACCAACATGCTACCCCTGACATCAATCTCCCCCTATCATGTGGATCATGTGGACCTAACATCTTCATATTGTTATTCTCAATGCTTGTTGGTTTCCCTTCTTCCTCTATAAGGAATATTTACTGGAGGGGTGCAAGAGGAACATCTCCCAATCTCTGCCTTAAATGCTCAAATCGATCTCTTTGGAGAGGTTTGATGAAAATATCAGCTACCTATTCTTTTGTAGATACATACTCCAGCTTGACTATCTAATTTACAACTTGCTCTCTCAAGAAGTGGTACTTGATTAGAATATTCTTTTTCTTTGAGTGAAGTAAAGGATTCTTTGACATGATGATGGCACTTATAATGTCAAAATAATAGGAATAGGTTGATCATAAACCACTTGTACATCTTGTAGAGTTTGCTTCATCCATAAGAGTTGAGTGAAACAAGAAGTTGATGTTATATATTATGCTTCAACGATATATAGTGAGATTGAATCCTACTTCTTGCTCAACCATGAAACTAGACATTATCCAATAAATAATGTGTTAGCGCTAGTGCTATTCGATCATTAACATCAAATTCCCAATCAACATCAATATAAAAATTTAATGAAAAATATTTACCTCTTGGGTATTGAAGTCCATAGTCCATCATGGCTTTTAGATATTTGAGAATCCTTTTGGCTACTAGAACATGGCTTTGTCTGGGGGATGCTTAAAATCTTCGAACAATACTAACTGCCTGCATAACGTATGGTCTTGAAACTATCAAGTATTGGAGGCTGTTAATAATAGACCTATATAAAGTCTAGTCCACTTCTGGTGATTCATCAATCTTGCAAAGCTTGCAACTTGTCACCATTAGTGTGATCATTAAAGAATGATCCTCCATACCAAAGTTTTTCAATACTTCCTTGAGATAATTACTTTGTGAAATAAAAGTCCCTTTTGAAGTCTTTGCAATTTGCAATCCAAGAAAAAATAAGAGAGTTCTCCTAGCATAGATATCTCAAACTCATCTTTCATATAAGCTATAAAGTTCCATGTTAGTTGATCTGAATCACTATCAAATATAATATCATCAACATAAACAACCACCACTATTAATTTTGCATCATTAGCTTTAGCATACAAATTAATATCAGCTATGACTCTTTTGTATATACACTTAAGCAAGTAATTGTCCAACTTGAAATACCAAGCTCGTAGGGATTGCTTGAGACCATACAAGGCCTTCTTTAACTTGAAAACATAATATGGTTGATCTAACAACTAAAAACCATCTGGTTGTTCTATTTAAAATTCTTCCTATATTTCTCCATTTAGAAAACAAGATTTGACATACATCTCATATATCTTGAACTTCTTGGAACAAGCAAATGCAAAAAAAAATCTAATAGCTTCTAATTGAGCAACATGAGCAAAAGTTTCATCAAAATCCAGACGTTCGATTTGAGCATAGCCTTTGCACACTAACCTTTCCTTGTTTCTAACCACTTATCCATGCTCATTCAACTTATTCTTCAAGACCCAATTTGTGCCAGTGACATTCTTGTTTGTTGGTCTAGGAACAAGAACCCAAGTTTGGTTTTTCTCTATCTGGTTTAGTTCTTCATGCATGGATTTTAACCAATTATTATCCTGAATAGCCTACACAACATTATTGGGTTCCTCCATGGAAAATAGAGCTACATGCACTTGAGTAGAGGAATTTAGAATCTTCCTTCTTGTTTGTACACATATGTTTAAATCACCAATAATTTTATCAGTTGGGTGGTGTTTTTGCACATACCTTGAGGGATCTTCAGCTTGAGGACTGGTGGCCTCTTCACTATCTTCATCTGAAAGTGCCTCTTTTACCTTATCATCGTCAAATTGACTTCACATTCAACATATTCATCCACTTTTACATCAATACAATCAATAAACCTCTTAGTATTATTATTGTAGCATCTATAGACTTTTCTATTATGATATTATCCAAGACAATTAGCTTCATTAGATCTTACATTGAACTTTATGTTAACACAGAAAAATTGTACACACATTTGTACAATGCAGATGACACCCAAAATCATCCAGCAAAGCATACAGGTGAATACTTTCCAACTAAAGAAATCATAAAAAATAAAAATCAAAGTTTTCCAAAGATCTCAAGAATAAAATTGAACTGTGTGGCCTATCCAAAGGTCAAAGTTGATGACCACATGGCTTTTCATTTGATAGTCATGCAGTCAAATAATCATTTGACTCAACAATTTGGGACCACTTCACACACTTGGAAGGTGAGATTCCCTAACATGTTCCAATCAAGGACAACCAAATTTGAGTCGCCTGGAGATATGCAGCCACCAAGGGATCCTCTTGTCCTACTCATTGGTCATTTCCTCATTAATGGACCAAGAGAGGGAAGAGGGATTCAAAATTTTATATAAACTGGTCATTGGAAGATCAAAGACAAGGCAATGTTGTGATGGAAAAATTGCTCCCAAACAATCCTGAATTCCATTGTTGAAGAAGAATTAGAACATCTTTATGTAGGCCAAAATTTTTCTCAACAATCCAACATTCTTGTAATAGCCCTGGTAAAATTCCATGTAAAATTATATAAGGCCACGGTGATGGGACACGTATTCCAAGCTAAATGGTGGGTGAAAATATCCTAGTGGGTGTTGATTCATTTTATTGTGGCTAAGGAAATTGGCAAAGGCAATGGCTAAGGCTTTGGAAAGGAAAAATGGAATTTTTGGAACATTTATTTATGAAAATAATGGAAATTAGGAGAAAAGGGAGGTGAAAGGTCACAGGTTGCATGTGAGGAGGAAATTGAAGGAAAATAATGGAAAATGAAGAAAATAGAGGCCTCATTCATAAAAAGGCTTCTAAGGGTCAGTTGGAAGGACTTTGTCAATTCAGTGTTGGAGCTTTTTATCATTATTCCCTCTCTCTCATACACCTAGAGACTTAGAGTTTTCTTGGAGCACTCTTGGTGGGTGTGGCATACTTGAAGTTTTGGAGCAAGAATGCAAAGGAAGAGCAGGAAAGCACGAGAGGGCATCAAGATCAAAAACTACATCAGTTTTTCTTTGTAGGTACCGAGTTGCTTGTATGTTTTCCTCACTAGTTTTTGCATGCATGGCACATGAATGTGGTTTCTTGGTTATGATCTCTCACTGGCATGGAGGAGTGCTTGGATTGACAATGGATTTGCCTAGCCTTTCATTTTCCTGGATAGCCATGGAGTTTATGGATTTATTTTCATTTTTTTTGGTTAGTTCTCATGTTCCTTAGCTTGGGTTGAGTTATTAGTTCCTGGAGCCTTGGTTGGACAAACACTCTGGAATCCTGTAATAGCTTGGGTTGAGTTACTAGTCCTGTAGCCTTGGTTTGACAAACACTTTGAAGCCCTGGAACAGCTTGGGTTGAGTTAGTAGTCTCATAGGCTTGATTGGACAAACACTCTGGAGCCCTTGGTGGGTTGAGTTACTAGTCCTGGAGCCTTGGTTGGAAAAACACTATGGAGCCTGGCAACAATTGTGGGTTGAGTTACTAGTCTTGGAGCCTTGGTTGGACAAATGCTCTGGAGTGTGGCGACAATCATGGGTTGAGATACTAGTCTTGGAAGCTAGGTTGAACAAATTCTCTAGAGCCCTGGATGGCTGGGATAGATACCAATTTGATGATGGTTTTTGGTTATGTCCGACCATGAGGTGGAATCACTGTTTGATGGGTTGAGGTGGATGGCCTCTTGAAGCTCTGGATGAGTTTTTATTGATGTGTTCTATGAGATACCACATTCATGCTTGGAATATGGAGCATGGGTGAATATTTGAAGAGAGATTTGGCTCAACCATTCTATGGTTAGGTGGCACGTGGAAGTCCCATCCCGAGTTTTGTTTTTGCATCATTAATGAATGGTTATTTCTGCTTGTATTTTTATGGGTATCGTGATGGATTGTATGTGGTGTATGTGCCTATGATTTCATTGATCTTTTTTGCCCTATTATGTGGTTATGTATATGTTTCATGACAACAGTTATGTATGGATCTCATCATGTTATTACTTGTTATTGAATGATCAATGTATCTATGACCTAATGGATGAAATGGTAGCTAATGTGATAAGGAGACAATGCTTCATAACGAATCTCAGATAAGTATGATACCCCTATGCTTAGATCTTTTATTTACACTTATAGGTTGCATATTTACTAAGTGTTTGACAAAATATCTATCATGGTTAGGCTTGGTTAGGTAAATCCATTGATCAAGTTTTGTGTTAGAGGCTTTTCCTTGGTGTCATTTAATGTCTTGGAGAGTCTCATCAAGTTCTAGGCATTGGTTTGGAGACTAGCCCTGAAAATGTGGCTTAAATCTCATAGTCTCTGGCATAGAACTAGCTAAGAGAGACTGCAGTCTCTCCCTTGCAGGCACTGTGGGAGTGACTATAGGTTTACAGTCGGATGCATGCCTTGTCATGGGAGTGACTCTGGGTCTAATTCATTGAAATGTTAGGTTAACTCAAGGATTGGGCACTTGGAGTGGTGGATTAGCTCCTAAGGGTCCTGAAGCACCCGAGGGAGGTCTGTAAGGTCTTGTTTTGTCGATTCCACTTCCTTAAGATCACATAGGAGGTCGAATCCAATCATAGTAGCTTCACGTCGCTTTTTTACCCCAGCTAGCCGGTTTCTTGGGTAGTTGTGAGAGGAGGGTGTTAAAATTCTAGTGTGCAGAGGATTTCATCATTGAGAGAGACTTGACTTTTTTGAGAGAGAGGAGAAGCTTGCAAATAGAGTGAGGAAAAGAACCTCCTTGTTGATGATTTTGAGCACCATTTCTCAAAGAATTATCTCCAAGTGTTTAGCATTCATCTATTGTATTCATCTTCTACTTTTAGTAGTCAATAAAGGGAGCCCCTTTCCATTACTTTGTTGACTTGTTTGCTTCATCAAGCATTATTTATGTGTTTGTTTCTTAGTTTTTAGTTTCTGTTGTGTATGCATTATCTTAACCACATGGAAAATTTTAGGGGCCAATGTTCGTCCTTAGACGAAATTAAGGGGTTTTAAATTTTTAGTGGGTGAATATTTTGTATCATAGTACATTTTTACAAATCGCCTCAAATAGCCCACCTTATTTGAAGGGAGAGGGTAAAAAAGGTAAATTTAGCCCTTGAAATTAGGAGTTACAACCATCCATTCGCCCTAATTTTCAAGAATAGGTTTTATTTAAGTGAATCCTATGGGCCAAATACCATATTTATAAAAGAGGCATGGTAAATTAATGAAAATATAAATAAATGAGAGGTATGGTAAATAAATAAAACATTTTTTATATTTACTCCATAAGTCGCCTTATATACATGCAAGGGTGTAAACAAATAAAAATATAAATAAAGTGGAGGTATGGTAAATAAATAAAACCTCTTTTTATTCTTACTCGAAAGGTATGGTAAATAAATAAAAATATAAATAAACTAGACGTATGGTAAATAAATAAAACCTCTTTTTATATTTAGTCCAGAAACCCTCTTCTATTTTATGAAGGCTCAAAAAAGAGGTTTGATTTAAGTGAATCCTATGGGCCAAATACCATATTTGTAAAAGTGGTATGGTAAATTAATAAAAATATAAATAAACGAGAGGTATGGTAAACAAATAAAACATTTTTTTTTTATTTACTCCATAAGTCACCTTATATTTAAGGACACTAAAAAATATGCTTTATATTTAGGTGAAACCTATGGGAAAAATACTATGGGCTAGATTATTATTAATACCATGCAAAAAAACATTATTAACCCTAATATTAGTATTAATAAAAATAAAAATGGCACATGGTATTGACCCATGTAGAATGTAGCCTATTTGAATGGGGGAATTAAACCAACATAGATCCATCTTTACTCTAGATCTACCCCCGAGAGGTATCAAATATTGTGATATGCAAACTAGCATAGAGTGAAAAAATATTTGATCCCTCTCGGGGCTTGGCGGATCAAGAGCAAAAATGGATGTTGTAATTTAATGTATGTTAAAAATTTTAACTTGGTTAAAACAAAAAATAAAATAAAAATCAATTATTAATTTTATTAATTTTTATAAATTACTAATAGTAATTTTTTAAGCTCCAGGTTTATGATAACCCATGATATTGACCCATGGTATTCATGTGAGCATAGACTATTTAAAGGGGAAATTCTATCTTAGATCCATCTTAATTCTGAGTCTACCAAGTGCTCAGAGGGATAAATAGATTTCATCCCGCTAAGAGTGGTAGATGTGGAGTTAAGATGGATATAGGTTGGTTTTTATGATAATGAAGATATTAAATAGACTTAGGAAATTATATTGTAAAAACATCTTAAGGTGAATGGTTAATGCATAGACATTGGACAAGTATATTTGTATACTTCTGTTTTAAACTGAAACAAATCCAGGGCTAAAAGGAATGGATTGATTGCACTAGTCATCCTTCTATAACTTTCCAACATATGCTGGAGTAAACAGATTGTAATTTGGGTAATTTTTTCTAATTGCAAACGGGAACAAACTGAAACAAATCCAGGGCTAAAAGGAATGGATTGATTGCACTAGTCATCCTTCTATAACTTTCCAACATATGCTGGAGTAAACAGATTGTAATTTGGGTAATTTTTTCTAATTGCAGGAACATACTTATGTATTGGCAGGGTGGTTATGAGGTCCCTAGAAGTGGAGTAAACAGATTGTAATTTGGGTAATTTTTCTAATTGCAAACAGGAACATACTTGTGTATTGGCAGGGTGGTTATGAGGTCTCTAGAAGTGATGAATTTGAATTTTTCTTGGTTTTATATATAGTATTAGGTTTTTTCTCATGCTTTCTGTGAATGGCACAGGTAATTTTATATTACACCCACTAGATTATCGATATGTAATTTCGGTAATTTTGATTTCAAAAGATATTTTAAAGAAATGCAATGATTTCATTTGTGTATTCAATAAACACAAGATTTTATAATTGAGTAAAATATTCGCCATGCCTGGTGAGAGATTCGCCAAAAAATTATATATACATATCATATTATTGATAAAATCACCTCCCATTTTTCCTATATACCATGGAGATTCACCCATTTATTATACATGTAAATTTAGGGGGGGTTCTTAAAATTTTCCCTGGTCACGGCTACTCTCCCCACTTGATTCCCCATAAGACCATAAATCTCGTCATGCCGCTCACCTGCGTAAGCAATCATTCCTCCACAAGAATGATCCTCGATGACCATGTTGGACAACGGTGTATATATATATATATATATATATAACAATCATGATCTTGTCGGACATGACATACATACATACATGCTTGTATACACATATAGACATCAGCATCATCATGATCAAAACATAATAACTAGATATCATAAGGTCAAGGTTAAGAGAACTATATTTATCCAGGCACCACATGCAAAACATTGAGAACAATTGTTCTCGACATAACTAAGGAATTGGATGCCTCACATCCATTCACTTTACCTTTCCTGTTATCTTTCTCATGATTGTCCAACCACCATCCATTTACACTAATGGACCCAACCAGCTTAGCCGATTGTCACACTCTTACCTTTATCTGCCATTACACATGCACAAACTTCATCTAAGTCTTGCATTACCTATTGGGTTTCATCCGACTCTTCTTGAACCCCATCAACTTTCCACTTTCCCAAACCAATTCCCAAGACTCAAAACTTAAAAGGCAAGCGTAAGAAAAAAACAAGAAGAAGACCATGAAAACCAATAACAACACAACACCACAACAAAGTGGCAAGGCCTTGCACCAAACATAAACAAAACCGCAAATCAAGCTCAAATAAAGCACAAAGAATTGAAATCACAAGACTCTCAATGGACACCATGACTCAATCCCTATGGTTCCCAGTGCTTCAAAATGAAATCTCAACATCCTATGTACACAACACTGCATATCCAACATGCACATAGCACCATCTATGCCCAACACAACATATGCAATATTCACACAACACTATTTGTACCACTATGTACATAACATTGCATAAACAACATGTACACACATTATATATAGACTACACCACATGCGCACAACATCACAAATGCAACATGTACAACATATGCACAACATTAGTACCACACAACCAAAACCACATAGTCTCTACCAAGCAACCTTGCTTTTAGTGTCTCTCCGCCATCCATGCCTATCCCAGCATCGCACAAACCACACTGCTTTCATTTCATTGATGTATCCCTCAGTATAGCATGTCCATAACATAGACATAGTATAATCACATAATATCAACTCATAACCACATGATATTGACCTCATATATTTGTCACGACTACTCTCCCCAATTGATTCCCCATAAGACCAGGAACCTTGTCATGCCATTCACCTGCATAAGCAATCATTCCTCCACAAGAATGATCCCTGATGACCATGTCAGACAACGGTATATATATATATATACAATCATGATCCTGTTAGACATGACATACATACATGTATACACATATAGACTTCATCATAATCATGATCACAACATAACAACTAGATATCATAAGGTAAAGGTTAAGAGAACTCCCTTTATCTAGGTATCGCATGCACAACATTGAGAACAATCGTTCCCGACATAGCCAAGGAATCAGATGCCTCACATCCATTCACTTTACCTTTCCTATTATCTTTCTCATGATTGTCCTACCACCATCCATTTACACTAATGGACCCAATCAACTTAGTCGATTGTCATACTCTTACCTTTATCTGCCATTACACATGCACCAACTTCATCTGAGTCTTGCATTGCCTGTTGGGTTTCATCCAAATCTTCTTGAACTCCATCAACTTTGCACTTTCCCAAACCAATTCCCAAGACTCAAAACTTAAAAAAAAAGCACAAGAAATAAACAAGAAGAAGACCATGAAAACCAATAACAACACAACACCACAATAAAGTGGCAAGGCCTTGCACCAAACATAAACAAAACCGCAAATCAAGCTCAAACAAAGCACAAATAATCGAAATCACATGACTCTCAACAGACACTGTGACTCAATCCCCATGGTTCCCAGTGCTTCAAAATGAAATCTCAACCTGAGCCTTCTCCAAGATTTCATGGCAGTCTCTTTGCCATGCAATCCCCTGCATCATATTGCCATAAACACATAATTTTCAATGCATAAATAAACATGAAAATACACCAGTTACCTTATCTTGTTGTGCCAAGCATGTTGCTTGCAAATGAACACATTTGTGCCATGTCTCAAGGGAGTCCAATTCCCTTGACGAATCTAGCCATAACCAGAACCAATTGTTATACCTGTCAAATACATATTTGCATCGTGCAAACCACGATGCTTTCATTTCGTTGATATATCCCTCGGTATACTGACCTCATATATTTTTCGCGGCTACTCTCCCCACTTGATTCCCCATAAGACCATAAATCTCGTCATGCCACTCACCTGCATAAGAAATCATTCCTCCACAAGAATGATCCTCGATGACCATGTTGGACAACGGTATAT